>JAREIS010000413.1:917500-1084797 GCA_030060385.1 Muscicapa striata striata | reverse complement strand
TTTTTGGAGATAAGAGAATCACCCAGCTGTCTGTTTTGCATGTGACCAGGAAGAAAGTATCCTATTCACTTTCCTCTCTGTACAACACTCAGAGCTAAGCTGAACAGAATTCTTAAGAAACCATATACTATTAAACAGCAAGAGTAGAGATGAGATCAGGGGGAACAAATGCGTTGGAAAAAAAAAAAAACCACCCACAAACAGACAAAATTATTATACAAGTTTAAAAATTATCCACAAAGCAATTTTGTCTCTTTATATTCCTCAAGTAATATACACTTCCCAAAATGTTGAGGAAATAAATGCTTATTAATGATGACTTAAACTATATATGCTCATAACATTGCACCTTCCGAGTAGAGAAATTTGTTTTCATTAGGATGAAAATAGTGCAAATAGAAATAGAAATTACACTATATTTTTTTGTCATACTGAAAAAGAAAAGTACCAATTTCTGTTTAAAAACAGTAAATGGAAAAGTAATTCCTAATACAGAAAGGAGCACTGGATTGTACTACATTGTATTTCTACCACATAATTAAATGAACTAGCCTTAGAACAAAGTTATTCAAGAGCAAGATACACTTAAAAATTAAACTTTTTATTAAGACACCTTTACACCAAAGGCTTCTACAAAGCAGGAAAATGTATTTAAGAAGCAGTATTTTCTTGTGAATTATAAATATAAGTGGGCTTAGTCTTTGTGTCATCTGTGTTCCAACAAGACCTGTATTTCAATAGGGAAAAAAAAAAAGAAATTCATCTGAAGTGGTTTGTTTTGAATCTTTTCAGATTTCATTGTAAACTGCACAAAGAATCTTCAGTGCCTGTGAGTGGCAGTGTTCCTGGCAGCCAGGAGGACCAACCCTGTCCTGGGGGCATCAGGCACAGCATCACCAGCCAGATAAGGGAGGGGTTGTCCTGCTCTGCTCTGAGCTGGGGTGGCTTCACCTCCTATGCCTGTATGAAGTTTTGGGTGCTACAATGCAAAAATATATTAAGCTGTTGGAGAGCATCCAAAGGAGGGCTATGACAATGCTGAAGGCCCTTTGAAGGGAAGCTGTATGAGAAGCAGCTGAGGTCACTTGGTTCAGCCTGAGGAGACTGAAGGGAGACCTCATTGAGTCTACAACTTGCTCTGAGGGCAAGAGGAGGAGCAGACACTAATCTCTGTGGTGACCAGTGACAGGACCTGAGGGAATAACCCAAGTCAAGGAGGCTTAGGTTGATATTAGAAAAAGGTTTACCATCAAGGGTTGGCTGGGTGCTAGAACAGGTTCCCTAGGAAGTGGTCACAAACCCCCAAGTCTGACAGAGTTCAAGAAGGATTTGGACAATGCTCATGCTAATGGTATGATTCTCAGGGACAGTCCCATTTCAGGTTATTCACTGAAAATAATGGCATGGATTGTCTCTGGGTTGAGATTGTCAGCAAGGCATCTATGTATACTAAGGAGGACCTTTCTTCTGGGAGAAACTTTTGCTGCTTGCAAACAGAACTGAGGCGATACCTCAGAACAGCTCAGACACAACTCATCATTTTTTAATCCATCAAGTTCTGCTGCAAAGGTAATTTCTAAGCCAACAAATTGTTTCACTCCAGTGTATAGCAACAAGTCTCTGCACCTAATATATGAAGGGAATTATTATTAATGAGATTATTATGCTTAGCAGTTTTCACACAACACACTGATCATTTAATTCACTCTGAAAAGAGAAAGAGTAAGCTATAGAACTGTCAAAATAAGTGCCATGCCTGCTGAATTGATGAAGTACTGAATAAAGAAGGAACCTGCCTCTGAATCCTTATCAAGTTGTATTTTCTAATAAACTGTGACATGGGATATAAGACCCCTCTCTGTGCTATTTCTCTGAATCAGTTATAGCACTACAAAATGGCTCAAACATAGTGAACACTGTTCATGAATAATAATGGACTAGACCCAGAGCAGAGAATAGAGAGTAATGCCCAGGTGTGTCATTATTTTATGTAATGATAGAGAGAGAAGTTAGGGATTTTATAATCCTGATTCACCTGGGTTTCACATTTCCTTCTCTTCCTAGGCAAGAAAACATCAAAGAAGCACACTAAAGGGGAATATGTCAAGGGCAAGTCCACCTTGGTTTTACTACGGAGAGTAGTGACTTGACTATAGGTTGGGAAGTCTTACTGCATGACAACAATGCAGCAGAGTTAAACTATTTCACAAAGTCTGAAGACAAAAACAGTTTAAGGAAGTGTACCAGAGAGAGGATGGCTAAAAGGATTCAGGTAGGCATGGCAGGTGAATAAGGCTATCTTCAAAGACAGTAGGTGCTCAGGCAGCTACTTAAGACTCCCTAGCCTCTGACATTCACTTGGAAATCACAGTAAATTTAATCCTAGTGTTTGGTTTCATTTTAGAGTGGCATAAAACCTGTAAATATAATGGCTGTGGAAAATAAGATATTTAAATACCTTGAGCATCTCAGAAAATTGCAGACTAGATTAGTGTGACTAATTAAAGGGAAAACATCGAAGAGCGTCGGGCCAGAAATGTGAACAGTAACAAGTGTACCAACTGCAACTCAATCTGATTTCTAAACTGCACCATGGTATTATTTACATAAACTTCAATTGAATTTTAGAAAAACTGTATGAAAGCAAAAAAAATGCCCAATCTCATAAACACTGACATTGGTGAGATCTACTGCAGATCAGTGACTGATTTTCAGACTACTACATTTTCCATATGGTAGTCTATATAGTAGATACAGAGCACTGCTTTTAACTTCTGGAATATATAAACTCTGAGGAGGAAAACTAAAGATGATAATGTAAAATGTTCTCACTCTTTCATCTCAAGTTGTTACGGTAGTTTAGACAACAGATTATTTGTAAAGTGTGTAAAACAAAGTTTTGAGATATATGCATATATGTACATATACAAAAAGGTCAATTTAGATTTATTGCAGCTTTAACAACTCCATAATAGCAATCTCTATCAGTGTCTAATATTATGCTCTCCCTTCTCTTTTAGACAATTATTCTTCCTTAAAGTACCTACAGTGTGTGTTTATAAATGGTATATTTAGCCATAAAATTTGTGAATTGAGTGCTTTATGCTCTTACACACTTCAGTAGCTTTAATGTATCTCAGATTTACAGAGCTGTGTTCCTTTTAAATGTATTTTCTTTCTTTTGCAGAACTATAAAATCTTTTAATAGGTCTTGGAGTATTGTATGTATCAACAGTTACAGTTTAAAAATATTTTTCTAAGCATTCTATTTCAGTGAGACCTTTAAAATAATTTTTTACCAGATAGGTCTTTAAAAATATTTTATTTATGCATTATTTTATATCTCATTCAGCCAAGTCCAAATATATTTAGTAGTATAAAGTATATACTACACTGCTTTGTTTCACATTGCACCATATGTTTGTTTATTGTGACATTATATTTCATTAATACTTCACCCATCACTGATATCTTTAAATACTATGTTCTGTGTGTACCTTTTTGCTGACCTTTGCAGTTTTACTACAAAATGTTTAGTTTATCTGTGCTTAATCCTAAAATACTTATTTAATCTTTTTACCTGAAGATGGGTACTAAAACTACATTTTCCTGTATGCTTTCCAGTTTGTTAAAGCTATCTATAACCCAATGATAAAAAGTTCTTTAAATCCATAAAGCAGAAGACCGTGTCTGAAAGTGTTTGTGTAGCTTCTCTATCCCTAAAGAAGTCTACACAAAAGTCAATTTAAAGTAGAAGCTCCAGACTGTTGACTTTAATCACCTACTGTGTACACCAACAGTCCTAGAACTGATCCATATGCCTCCTTACAGTCACAATCACCTCAAGAGTTTAGAGCAGGTGAAGACTATTTGTAATTTCAGGATAAATAATTTGAATTTCAGGATAGTTCTTAGTACATCTAAACTATAACTAGTGTGTAAAGTTGTCCTGATGCCAGGAACCATTGGAAGATTAACATTGGCCTCAGGAGCTGTTAACTCACTGCAAGCTCCTGGAAGTTGCTTGCAAGAGGCTACAGAAGCAGCAGTTCACTGATGACATTGGGGCTACCTCCTATGCAACCTTCTGACATGTAGAACAATGTGTCTGGGCCATAGTGCATTTCAAAAATATAATTCCAACTTGATGACCCCTGTACCAAGAGAATAGTGAAAATTGACATTTTAAATCTATCTTATGTTCTTATGTAAATATAGCTCAACAAACCATATTATTACTCCATTTTTAATGTAGATTTATTTCTCAAAGATTTTCTGGATGTTAACCTGACCAATTTATTACTGACCTGATCTAGTAAGTTGTAAGTAATTAAAGGACTAATTGTGAATCGGTCTACTATGTCGGTATTCCCAACTTACATTAGCAGAGTTCATATACCAAAATTAAACCTAAGAAACAGTTACATTGACAGAATCATAACACATGAATACAGTGCCATAATCTGAGTAACTGTTGCACAACAGATTTCCTCTGGTTGTGAGAAGAAACAAGCCATGTACTTACATATTCATATTGTGTACACAGAGAACATTCAGAGCCATGTGCAGCAGTGCAGACACTGTAGCCAAACAACTCCCCAGAATAATTCAAGGATCATACTTCCACAAAGAAAGTTGGAAACCACTCTTCCAATAAAATCCAGATATCAGAAAATCCTCTAAGATATAGAAATTTATTACAATTTGACATAACTAAAAAGAAACTATATTACATGGTAAATTTGTTGCTCAGCCAAAAGGATGGTTTTTTTCCATTTCTGCCAGCTTGATTTAGAATAAATACAATCATTAGTATTATTAAACCACTAAAAATGTTTAATAAATTGTGAGAGGCAGAGGTAAGGAGAGGACTATGCAATCCTTAAAATCTTTCTTTAAAATCTATATTTCCTAAACTTAAAAAAACAAAAACAAAAACATATTTTGCAAGCATAAAAAAGACCCTATTGCACTAAACTTACGCAGCAAAAAGAAAAGCAGTAGGTTGTTTTGTTATGTGACAATGTAATAAAAGGATTTTTTAATAGAATCCAATTATAGAAAAAAACAAAATATGCTTATAAGCCTTTTTTCAAGGTTTTGAAAGCATTGCTGAGCATGGCAAATTAAAGGTATGAGGTACGCTTTGGTGAGTACTGACAACCTATTCTTAGAGATGGTATTTCAATATTATTCCTCAAGCAAACTCTTCCAGATACAGCATCTCAAGTACTTCTTGAAGTAATATCTTTAGTGTCTGGTGACCTAAATAAATGGTATTTGCATGTGTTGCATTTACACATAATTTCTGGATAAAAAGCTTTAAAAAGGGAATTTAAGTTCACATCATATTAACTTCTATGGATATTTAAAAAAAAAAAAAAGGGTATTTTGTATAATACATAATGTAAGAATTCTTTGGATATTTTACTCAATAAGGTTCAAGGACTTATGTAGTATCTGAATGTATAAATATTTTTTAACGAAATGTCTATCTACAATTATTGATGCCTTAAGTTTTAGCTTTTATATTTTGCAGATCCTGTACTGCATTTTTGTAATCTCTGAACTTAATATGGAATGTTCATAAACTCTCTTCACATTTGGTCAAACAATCCCTTCTCAGATGGGAATCAAGGTCATCATCACAGCCTCAGGCCTGAAAAGTGTAAATAAAAGTGAATGAGGGGCGGGGAAACTGAGGGAATGTGACTTCATTAACTGGAGCTGCAATTGGACAATTAACCCCTGATATGCAAAAAAGATCAAACTCATATCTGCCAAAAAAATCATCCATCTTTGGTGTAGCCTATGCTAGGCTCCTGAACTGCCCAAGGTGTCTCTGTTAAAGGCCTTTAATAAATACCACTTTATTCTCTAACTCTGTCTAACCTCTGTTCCAGGAAACCTCTCCAAGGCACCAGCATACATGAAGAATTATAATTCCCAAAGCCAGAAGCGTGTGGAATCAATTTCTATTTTCTGGTTTTGTATTTTGAAAATAATGTTCAGAGTATATGATGGACCATTAACTACTTTGTCACAGCTCTGTTTGCATTTTTTGTTCTCATCAGTTTCATGAAAATATTGTTTCTCATACTGCTTTTTGTCTGACTTAAGGGTTTATTTTAACTTGGCTATACATGATGAAATTGAATTTAATAGCACGAAGCATCTAGGTGAAACTATGGAAAATAACCAAGTAAACTTGGTAGAATTTTTTTTCAATGGATTTTCTGCTAGATAACCATGAAAGCAAAGCTATCAAGGCCAGAGAGAAAGTTTCAGTTTATATTGTTTTTTCCACAAGACAAAATAATTGGATATGTTAGTTCTATCAGCTGCTTTTTCATCTATTCATTGTTACATCTACTCATATTTGCTAACACGGTGTTTGTATGACTTCAATTCCATGAATGAACCATTCTTATTACTATTTTTATTATGAGCCCTATGCCTTAATTCCTATTTCTTTCTATAATGATCATTACTGATGAGCTGGTATTGCTGACTTATTCCTCATCAGAATTTCAGTGTATCTTCAAGGTTCTTTTATTCTACCTACCTTATTCCATTGTTCATAACCCTCATAGCTTGCTAAGCTACAAGTTTATCTTTGAATATTTAAATAACATCTAGTTCATCATCCAGCAGAAAATTTGAACTTCAATTGATGTGACAGAACAGGGAAAAGAAAAAGACTGTTGCGATTGTCAAAGAATTTTGGTAGGTTACAATTTATATACAGGAATATGACTAAGAGTAATATAGAGAGTAACAATATAAATTATTATACACACTTATTCATAAATACATAGATATAGATATAGATATAGATATAGATATAGATATAGATATAGATATAGATATAGATATAGATATAGATATAGAAATAGATATAGATATAGATATAAATTAGATATATAGATATAGATATAGATATAGATTTTATATAGATTGATATACAACTGTAGATAGATATAGATACTGATATGTGCTACATATATAGATTAGCCATTACAGATATAGATAAATAAAGGAGAAGAGACCTATTGATCAGATGATTAAAATTGCACCTTTATACTCATAACAAATATCCTTGAGCAGTTTTACCCAGTAACAATAGCTCTATAATCCCTTGCAAAGAGAAAGATCATAATGAGATGGTCACTGTATAGAGACTAAGAGCACTAAATTCTTGCAACAATGAATAAAAATGTTATTTCTTTATGACAAGTACTAGTTCTGAGCAGCCATTTTAGTGCTTAATATCCTACTCACTTTGTGGTGAGAAGAGCTGGAGTGGTGTCACTACAGTGATAGTGATCCCACTGCAGCATATCACTGCTGGCTTTTCCAATCAAGGTGAGGTGTTGGGCCAGGTGTGGTCAGACCATATGTCCACATATAGTTAAAACTAATTTCAAATATTGTCTTAAAAAGTACACTGAATTTCATCTTTGCCAAATTCACATGAAGGCATAAAAAATTCCGCTTTCACATTTCAGCAAATAAAGTAAGGGATTGTTGCTGCTCCAAGGTTATATAATTTCAGAATTTCATTTATGTTATAAAAATACACAATAACACAGTTATTACTTTATCCTGAAGTGATGTCAAGGAAATATGGTTGCAATATTTACACAGGTCTTTACTAGACAGAACAGTTCCATTTTGGGATTTCTTTCCCTTTTGAACCTTTCAACAACATAATTTTGCTTGCAAAAAGAATCATGCTAAGTGACATTCAAGTTTGTACAACTTTTACAAGGCATTCATGGCATGACAACAAATTTCCAGAAAAGCAGCAGTGACAACTTAAAGCTTGTTCTATGTATAACTGAAAGAAGGTATTTCAAATTGGTGTGTGTCTTAGTTTCTAATATTCATACAATTTTTCCACTTTTAGGAGGAGATGTAATCTTAAGATTCTTTTTTAAACCTCCTAAAATGAATGTTTTACATGTTTTAAGACTTTTTTTGCCCTGTTGTAAGTGTGATACCCAACCCAAAAGACTGCCTAGTCACTTCATCACAGAGGGCACAGTTGTACCCTGTACATTGTTCCTGATGCTGTCCTTGGGCACTCCCACAGTCCTGCTTTCTCTTTCTCACACTCCTACCTACTTTTTCTCAAGAGCACAGGCTTCTCCCCAGCAAAGCTCCTCAAATACTGAATATTGGAAAGTGTGGGGTTCTTTAAACCTCCAGGTGCTCTAAGGCACCAAACTCTGGAGCTCTATAGGCTCCTGTTCTGGGGCTCTAGGGCTCCTACTTAAATCAGGTTACTTTCTAAATAGGCAAAGCAGCTAATAGTTTAAAAATATATTTATTACAAAGCACATTATATTGCAAAGCACATCAGTCCCAACAGTACACAGACAAGCAATAGTAAAAAGCAATGGCAAGCAATGGCAAAAGCAACTAGCAGCAAGCAAATGGTTAGAAGCCAGAGTGGCTAAAAAGCAACAATGGCTAAAAGGAACAGGTCTCCCAATACATACTGTTATATAGGATTTTTTCCAATAAGCTAAGGGGCAAGCTCAGACCATCACTCCTTAACCTATTAGAATTCTAGTTTCTTAGCACACCAGGTTACATATAACACTACACATACAATCTATCTTGTTCTAAGAAATGTAAACAATATTCTTACTATAGTTCTATTATGTCTAAGTCCTGTCTACAACTGGAGCCTCTATTGAAGATATCAGTATGTTTCAACCTTCAGTAGAACACACTCTGCTACTGTGGCATTTGAAACTTTTTACTTACTAAAAGCATTAGAACTCGCTCTAAAACTCATTCAATCCCTGCACTCTGATTTCTTTCTGAAGAATTCAGAGAGACCCCTAACTCACTGATTCCAACAGGAAAGACCTCTGAGCTCAATGGCTCTGGGATCCCTGAGCCTCTTTTTATGTCACACAGCCTAGCCAGACCTGTTACAGCAGAAAAGGGAAAAATACAGATTCCATTAAGACAAAAAATTAAATGGGTGCCGTCTGCCACAGGAACAAAACTACAGGGCTGTCCTTAGAACCTGAGGGATGAGAGCTGGCAATAGGATCAGGTAGCTTTTGCTTAATCTGTTCATCTCTTTGCATTAATGCTGCTGTGCCACTAGTGTGATTTATAAGTAATAGTTGCTGTCAAAAGGAAATTGCTGTTGTTTCTGGCCATGCATAACTTGTCAGAATTAAATATACACTTTGCAGTAAGGATGCTGTCACCTCTGCTGCACCTCATTAAACAAATTGAATTCATAAAATGTTAAATACTGTTGGGTCTGAGCTTCCCTCAACCACAAAAAATTCAAGTCACCAAATTATTTTAATTATCCTCTTGCATTAGGAAATTTTTTTTGCTGGGAGTTTATTTCAGAACTCGTCCAGTGCCACTGTGAGTTGTCTATTCATGACTGCGTTGCCATGAAGGTGGGGGGCATAGTGCTACCATTGCTCTCACCCCATGACAGCTGCAAACCTGGCCTGTATTTGAGCATGCCAAGGAGCTGCACATGCCCAGCTTTGCCCCTAGATGTGAGTTTTTTTGAACTTAAGTCAGAGCTGCAAAAAAACTCAAGGTGCCAAATCAGCTGTATGCACTGGTCTAGTGGAGTGAGGGTAACAATGATGACCATGGAGAATTCTCCATGCTTAAGGAAAAAATTGTTTATGTGCAATATATTTAGATATAGATACACATCATCTAGACATGAATAGATATAGGATGGATAGATAGATAGATAGATAGATAGATAGATAGATAGATGATAGATAGATATGATATAGATATAGATGATATAGATAGATATAGATGATATAGATAGATACAGATATAGATGATATAGATATAGATATAGATATAGATATAGATATAGATATAGATATAGATATAGATATAGATATAGATATAAATTAGATATATAGATATATAGATATAGATATAGATATAGATATAGATATAGATATAGATATAGATACATTCAGATAAGTATCCTTAGTCTATCTTAAAAATATAATTTCAATTTAAAGCCTTATTTATAAAAAGGCAGTCTTCCATATGTGCTTATATTCTGTCAGGACAAACACACTACACTAGTATGGTTAGAAAATCAGGGTAATTTAGAATGAGAAAAAAAAAAAAACATGGAAGCATGCATGCAGATAAAATCAGCTAGTGGGAATTCTCATAGTAAATATGTTAAAAACATAAGTTGTGGTGCTGGTTTGTGTAGACATTAAACAACGTGTTTATCATAGTCAACTTTTTCTATCATGAAGTTGTTGCAGTAGAAAATAAAGGTAAGGAAAATTAACTCTACTCAAACCAAAACCAGCACAAATGGCCACAAAAAGAAATAGAGGAAATTACATTAAAAAAATGTTTTGTTTTGTTTTGTTTTGTTTTTTTACTGTGAGAGTGGTCAAATACTGGAACAGTTGTTCAGCTAGGTTGTGCAGTTCTCCCCCTAGAAATATTCAACACTTGACTAGATATTATCTGGGACAAACTGTTCCAGTCTGCACTTGAGGAGGGAGTTTGGACAGGATTGATAATCACTATTTGGGAGGACAAAAAGGAAGCTTTCAGGAGGCCCAAAATGAGCTCCCAAGATGCTATGATTTAGGCTTTTATTTTAATAAAAATGGTGCTGTTTCACCTGTTTTATCTTATTTCCCTCTATTCTCATATTCTTTCTCAACTGGAAACTGAAAAGGTCTTCTAGAAATTTGTTTTACAGAAGAAAAAATTCCTAATGTACCAATGTCACAGTCTGAACAATGTTCTCCCTCATTCATAAATCATAAAATCCTATCTGTAAGAACTAGGTCAAATCACTTCAATATTTTTTGTATTAAGGCCTTTGGATTTTACTTCCTAAGTACTGTACTGAAGGCTCTGAGTAGACAAATTACTAGACTAGAGTAAATTTATAGGCTTGCCTTTTAGAAAGTTTAATAACTAGAAATATTCATAATTACCATTAGTAGTCAACCAGGTCAACGTTATACATTTCCCATGGTCATTTCCACAGTCATCATTTGATAAATACGAATTCATTGACCCTAAGATAATTACCCAATCATTATCAGACAACAAAATTAACTTCAATAACAACTATCAATCAATACAATCCCTAATGCAGTATGGCTCACATTAATGATCCAACATTCAGACTTGAGTTTGCTTAATATCCAGGTTCAATAACCCTTGTTTGTCGCTTCAGAATACCATATTCATAAAAGGATGCTTAGATTAAATATCTATTCCTTCAAATGCAGTCCTTTCTACATGACATATTAGATTTTCCCACTTTGCATTTGCATCTCAAAATGTGCATGGGTAAGTGCCCAACAGTGGAAATTAAGAGAACACTAGCAAGCAGGTTTAAAATTCAGTATACATTCACACTTATTCTCAAGTTCCCTTCTGACATCATTCTCTTGCTAGAGAGTATAATTAATGATATTTCAGACTTTATCAAATCAATAGAACTACTCACTTATGCATAAAGACAGCCAACCATTTCATACAAGACTTCTTGCAACACAAGTTGTAAAAAACCTCCTCATGCAGAACATTTGCTGGCTTATCACTAAGAAGTGCTTCATATATGTTGACATTCTTGAATGAAATTGAGCTTTCCTCCCCAATGAAATGTCTTCAAACTGAGTTACAGTTACCACCATGCTTCTACCTGATTGCTCCGAGAGCTGCAAAGATATCCCCTCTTGGCTCTGCAAAATGTTAAGCTATTTTAGATACATGGACTTCATGTCATTTTATATTTATATGATCAAAATGCTGTGAATATCTAATGGAATTTTACTCAATATGCCTGAGAGTAATTGTCAATAAAGTTTAAAAACTTTGTTATCTAAAATATTTCTAATGTCCTTTAAATTATGTTAAAAACACATATCACACTTTTTATACGTGTAGCTTATATAATGAAATTGTTGATTATGAAAAGTTATTTACTTATGTATGCATTTTCTATTTCATGTTCTTTATATTCAGTACTTTCTAGTTTAAATTTTTTAACTAATTTTATATAGGAAATGTTGGTTATATTGTCTCTTGCCTTATAACTACTGTTCATACTGACTCTGACAAAAAACCTTAAGATTTTCTTCCCTGGTTTCTCATTTATACCCAGTTTTAACACTTTTTCATATCTTAAGTAATTATTTCCAGCTGATAATTAATGAAGTCATTACAAATAAAAATATGCATAAAATCTATAAAGTAATCAGCCATCACTTGAATCAAAAGAGGTTTTTTTACATTTTAATAATATTTTAAATAATTTCTCCTTTAATAAAAAAAAAAGAAAATAAACATCAAAACACTAAGTTAAAAATATATATTTAAAGTGAAAGATACAAGTTTTCAAATTTTTGGAAGCTATATCAGATTATTTCTATTTGAATTAACTGTGTTAATTAAAATGGTAAGTTAACTTTTATTCTCTGTTTCAAAATATTCTCTTAAATTACATTTTGAATCACAGTTCAATTAGCCTTAGAAAATATATTTCAATATAAGTTATTTTAATAACACCTTTAAAGTAATTTATATATCCCTGAAATAATTTTCAGTCCTCATTTATGCTTTTTATTTATTACATTTTATCTATCAGTCTTACCAAAAGTGATAATTGCCTTCCAAATGTATGAAAACAGCAATTTGAGGAAAATTATTTCTACTATTTTATAGACAGAGGTCCCTCTGCTAGTGAAAATTCACAACGAATCAGATGCTGAACTAGAAATAAAGAATCTGTTGCCCATTTGCTTTGTCCTGAAGATAAACTGCTATTCCACAGACCGGTGTTCCTTTGTCAGGTACCTGTGGGGCTGGAAGTCAGCATGCCAAGGACAGAGGGAAATGGCATCAGGGTCACAGGTGCCACAGGAGACACCTGGCAGGGCAGCAGCACAGCAGGATCCGTGGTGGGACTTGGGGGATGCCTGAGGAGGTTCCTTCATGCTGTGACATGTGCTTCTCTCAAACCCAGAACTCCTGGGTTCCCCAGCGGCGGCTCCTGCTGAGCGTGAGGAAGAGCTCAGCTCCCGGAGCAGGTAATGCCATGGCTGCAGGTGCTGGATCACCTCTGCCAGCTCACTGATGGCTGCTCAGACACTACAGCCAGGGCTGGGCAGGAAACCACCTCTCTTCTCAACAGGAGGCACGAGTTAGCAGCTCCCAAATCCCTGAGAGACAGAATTTTAGTAACCAGCAAGGATGGTGAGAAAGTGATTCAGAAATAGCTTGCAGCCAGAGGAGCTACAGGCATGGGGAACACAACGCTTTGGTGAGCTCCCTTGGGCATCCTGAAGGACATGCTTTTGTCAGAATAAAATGGGAATACAATTGAGATTAGAAACATCAGAGACTTTGAGTTGTTATGATTTCAAGTAATACTTTTTTTTTTTTTCATTATATTGTATTTTCAAAGGAAACGCTTTAATAGAGTTTAATAACCAAGGTGTTTTAATAATTTGATAAAATATGAAATATTAAATATAAAATATAACTACTTTAATGAAAATATTTTTCTCAGTGCTGGTATTTTTTCTTCATTTGTAATCAGTACCTTTCCAGACACAAAACAGTGAAAAGTCTCTTGTTTCAGTAATCAGCTGTGAAACAGAGAGAATGATTATTTTTAATTGTGAAGGATATTACATAATTTCTACTATTTTTAAATATGGCTGGATTTAATCCTTTTTACTTAGATAAAGAAATTCTGGTATACTACAGATATCTACTAACCACTGTTAAAATCAAGGCCTCTTACAAGAATGTGCAATACAAACATTTTGAAGGAGTGATTTTAAGTCAGAAACAGAAACTGTACTCATAATTTCCAATCTATTTCTAATTGTATCTTTTATACTGTAAACCCCACTCTATCAGCAATGTCATATATCATCCCCTTTATCCACAAAATGAATCAGCTGCAAACTGCAACAAACACAAATACGGAGCGGGGCAGCTTGTGGTAATATTAAAATTGCCCTTTTGTTTTTTTGAAAGATGTGCTATTCATGTGGATTCTTTACACTGCCAGAATAAATGATATGATCATTCTGGAGGCAGAAATTAACTTGTCCCAGTGAAGCGCCAGGTTAACTTTAACTCTCTAACTTCTGCTGCCAGTAGCTTGAGGTAAATGTAACATGTCTCAGCTGGGTTATGCTCACTGTTAGGAGTAACACTGCTTCATTCTCAGCAAACATGATTTTTGAAAAAAAAATTAATTAATATCTCACCTTTCATTTTCAAGTTTCAAAATCCTGCAAAACAATCCCCAACCTTTCCCAGGTTTATTTAGCAAACTGCAACACGGTTAAATGGCATCATTAAGATACTATGTACACCCAGATCAACCTCAGATACAATTTCACATTAATTTTCTCCCTATTCACTAGGACATCAGACTATTAGCAAAGATGATCGTCTTATTGCCCCTTAGTTCTTCCGTTGTGCCTCAATAGGCTTGAAAGAGTCTATATCCATTATGTTTACTTGAGATCTATTTCATCTGATTAGTGCAATCACTTGCCCTCAGTCAGAAACAGAAAATAAACTGACTCTGGTACAAATGCTGAAGGACAGTACAGACAAAAAGGAAAATAGACCTGTCTGGTGGAATCTGTAATCCTGCATCAATATAGAGCTAAGAAGCCAGACTGCATGTACAGAGGTCAAGATTTTCCTACCCAAACAGCCATAAAAGAAATTAATTTAAGGTCTTGGTATTGGATTCATAATAAGGAGGCAGTAATCCATTTCCTAAGGCTGCAACAGTCTTCCTGTGAGACTGTGATAAAGCCATTTATTTCACAGATTTGGGAATGTATTCCCAGACTTACCCACAAATTTTTTTCTTAATGATAACATATACAATGAAGCAAATTGCTTAAAGGTAGGCCTAAAGTACTGAAATACTTTACTGAATCAAGATTTTAAACCTGCAGTTTCCCAAATGAACACAGCACTACTTTTTTTATCCCTCTACCAGGTCTCAACAGACTTGTTATCTATATGCCCAGTTTTACTTCTGTGAAAAATCTCCATTGGTACAGATAAATCATTTAACACCATTAACCCCGAGCTTATTTAGGCTGTATTTGTTCTCCAGAACAAAAAAATGATGGTGTACCTTTTCCATTCTTTATAATAGAGTAAACTTGATCTCATAAAAAATGGCAGATTTACCATTAAATTTTGTTAGAAGTTTCTCTCCTGGAGTCTTATGTAGCTTGTAAGATAGGAGGGAACCAGTGAGGAGTATGTTAGAGGATAAAGAAGTAATAATATCATTGTCCCTGACAGAGAAGGGTCTGAATCCAATGCAGGAACAGACACAAGCAAAAATCTATTTTATAGCATCCCTTGCAGTAATAAAAATTGCTGTTTGAGGCCACCTTCTGAGATATTGCTGAAATAATTTTCTGTGATCTTTGAAGGTTGTTTCTGTACAGATATATATATATACACATTCACATACAAAATGGTGTGGTACTGGAGGACAAAGCAATAAAAGAACAAAAAAATACTTTGAAGTTTAAATCCTATATCTAGGATTCAAAAACACTATTCACTTTTCCAGCATTGAACTGTCCTAAAAAAACCCCAATCATACCAGACACCCATCTTTTCTCAGGAATATAAAAGGAATATTGAATTGGGCAGATATTTCATACTCAGTAAATAGTTCAGACAAATAAGAAATGACATAAACCTTAAAAATAGTTTGATTAAGCCATTAAGATGGAAATCATCACATTCAAATATCCATGAAATGGAGCATAAAAATTATTTTGAAATTATTCTAGGAGGAAATTTTTTTTTCTGTAGCTTTGTGGTTAAATTACCTCATACTTGTTTTGGCACTTAAGGTAGCATGGTGGCAAGATTGCAAAAGAAAAGCAAGTAGTTTTTTGTGTTTTTAAATTATATTAAAATAGTCAAAGTTATTTATTTCCTGGGAATGTCAGAAAGAATAGTCTGAGTCTGCCCAAAACAGCAATTTTTCTTCCTGATCTGCCAAGCAGTCTCCAGTCCTGCCAGACCATCCCATGTGTAGGGGAGATTTCAATACCTTTGTCTGCTGTTGTTTTGCCAGGCAAATCTGGGCAGGCTGCCTGCAAGGTGGGTTATGCAGATGGTTGGTAGTCAGACACAAAGTGTTGGGTGCCAGCGTTCATGGTTACTCCAACTACAATTTAGAAAGTAGAAGTAGCAAAATACAGAAAAATCATAAAACACTGATACAGGTGCTCTAGTGAAATGACTGATGTCACAACAGAAACATGGCAAGAAACAGACTCCATACCTCATAATTACTGCTGCTGTGAGCCCTATGGAAACACAGATCCCCGAGAGGACTTGGGAAAATTAAGAGTATGCCAAGTGTGATCTCTAAACAGTGCCTTCCTGTGGGAAATCCATTTGTTGTCTCCTTGAAGGGGCATGTTTGCCAGCACATAGAACAGGACTGCCACCACATTGGTGGGTCTGAGCACTCAGCAGTGCATTCCTCAGCCTGATAAGGCTTTTCTACCTACCTCTTCCAGCCCTTCTAGGTGCACACAACATGCCTCAGTCACTCCTGACAAAAACATAGTAGCTGTGTCCCTATTTCCTAGAGTTTCCAGAGAGCAGAAAGAGTTGGACTGTCCTAGATGGAGCAAGAGCCAAGACAAAAAGATGACCAGGCAAAAGCATCATCCCTCACCAGTGTGTGATGTCCATAGTCACGTAAGGCAATCAGGTACAAGAATTGGAGGACATCAGGAGCACAGCAAGCAACAAACCAGGGCTGGGGTCAATCCAGGGGAGCCAGTCAGGAGCAAAGTAAGATGGGGCCAAGAGGCAGGACTGGAGTTACAACACAAGTCTGAGAGATCCAACCAGAAAACAGGGCTGGAGTCAGGCTGCTAACAGTACAGCTCCAAGGCTATGCCAAGAACTAGAACCATAGTCTGGACTGGGAACAGTCCTGCAGTTCAGCCCAGGGAACAGCTGGAGGCCCAGGGATGCTCTAAGGGTTCCTGGGCTCACTGGTAGAGGGTGTGGGTGGTGGTCCCAAGAGAGGCTGGGTTATTATGGACTGTTATTGTCCTCAGGGCACTGACAACACCAAAGTGGCTGGGAAAATCATCCAGGGAGATGAAAGACTTAACAACTGGAGTACTGCATTAAGCATTATTACATATTTTTCCAGAGTGGTGGTTGTTTATTTCTTCAGAGTGGTAGGTCACATGAGTTTTGTTGTTCCTGTTTAAATCTGTGATCTTTACAAAAATAGAAAGTGCAGCCAGTAATAAAGACATTTGCTAGGGCTGAAGGAAGATTAGTTCTTTCCAAATCCAGTCACAGTTTAAATCAATTAACACTAAGCCTTAGTGTTTCACTCTGAATCAAGATATGGCTTAGACTTTGCTTGGGCTGAAAATAATCCATTCAGTCTTGACCTTGCCCACTCTGAATTCACACTGCAGACAAGGACATTTTGTGCCATGACCCTTCTACCCACACAAGTTCACATGGAGCTGTTTGAACTTTTTAGTCCACAGAGACCAAGTTTCAGAGCTGAATTACTCCCACAGTCTACTCCTTGTTTTGGGACCATTGCCCTGGATTGGAGGCTATGTGTAACAATCTGTAGGGTGTGACTCAGGAGTCTGTCTCACCCCACATATAATTTAGATGTAGAGAGAGGGATAAAGAAAGGAAATTCCTTCATTCTGTGGTTTTGTCTACTCTGAGTACCCAGTATTTTCTAAAATTAAGGAAAATTTATTGAAGGAAATTTAATAAAATCTGGCATTCTATTACATGCCTTATAAATCTCTAAAGGATTTATTTCATGACCACAAATCTAAATAAATTTGCATTCATATCTTATTAAATGGTATTAATTTCAATTTTCTTTATGTCTGCCATACATCTCAGTGTGTTACAAAATCACATAGAAACTGTTGTTCTGCCTTCCTTACTACCTTTAAGCTACAGCTTTTTTCCATTTGGACAGCAGGCTGTGGTAAATTTGTCTGCATTTGGTAACATGACAGTATCTACAGTGTGAGTTAGTACCTTGTCTTCATGATCTCAATTGCATAAGCAGTTGTCAATTTTTTATGGTTTTCTTGATTGCATCTTTCCATTTCACACTTAATATACCATTACTATGAAGGGTCACTTTACACCTTCCAGAGCCATTTTTTTCCAACTATTTGCAGAATAGAGCCCTGCATCTGTTCCTATGCAGTTGGCATTTGGATGTTCTGGCAGTAGGAGAGTGGATCTCTTGCTGTTTGCATCTGTATTGCTTAAGAGAAAAAAGCCTACTAACGCAGATGAAATTTCCAGTCATGTAGGTATCCAAATGAAGCAAACATCAACAATTTTGATTTAAATAAAGACTAGATTCTGGCCAGAAAAAAAAAAAAAAAAAAAAAAAAATCATGGAAACAACAGGTTCCCATGACAAATCTGCAATCATAAAATATATCAAACCCTAACGTCATGTAGCATTTCAGCAAACATAACAAAAAGCAACACTAGAATTTGTCACCGAAATTCAAACTTCTCTGTGTATAATATGTACAGAATTAAAATTTGATTGCAATTTCAGCTGTAAGTCTGTTTTGGCTTAAGAGTCCTGTATTAATGATTACCCAGACCATCAAGTGTAGCTTCTACACCTTGGTTGAATGACTTGATCTTTTGAAGTAGGACAATAATATGAGTTTTGAATACTAATAAAAGCATTTACCAAGTAAGTGTTCAGATGAATAATTATTTTTTTTAAAGTATCCAGGCAAATTTTGGCACTCAAAGGCATTTTGGCAGTAAATATGAAGAAGCCAGCATGCACCATGTGCCATAGCCCAGCAGCTGCCTGCAGGCCAGCCAGGTCCATGACTTTCAGCTGCCCTCAGGGATTTTTTTTTTGCAGTTTCTGAACCACTATAACTCATCCAAGATACATCTTATCTCTTTTTTTGAGGTACCTGATATTTTTAGTTTCTGTCTTCAAGTTTTTGTGGTTCCTGTGCTTCTAGAATGTGTTCTTCTTTGTGTTTATAAAAGAGAGGAAGCTTATATCTCTCCAGCTTGTCCAACCACTCCCAGTACCCACCAGAGCAACACACATTGCTCTCACATCTTGCATTTTGAAGGAGTACAGCCTTCTTTTGTGTAGGGATGGTCTCAAATTAGAAATACAGAAACATATCTGTAAAAAATAATAGTCAAGATCTTCAGACTGTCTACTGTCCTCACCTTTTTGTATGTTTGTGTGAAATGTGTGTGAATGGGAAATATAAGCAGATAATAAAAAAAAATGATGTGTTTTTGGATCTTACTGGAAATAGTTTTGTATGAAGCCGGCATGAAGCTTTGAAACCTTATGGAGCAAGTCATGTTTGCACACCAAATTAAAAACATTTTCTTTTGTCACTTTAGTCCCTTCCTTATCATGTTGTGATGAGTATAAGCTTTAAAATTTGACATCTGTTATGTTCTTTAATGACTTCAGCAAAAGACAAATTCTTCACTACACTTTCCATAAACACAGGAGGAGAAAATTTATAAAAGGCAAATCATTCTGGTTTTCAAATGTAACAGAAGGGAATTTCTAGTACTGGACACATGGAAAATTGCAGACAAATTATGAAGTTATGCTGCATTACAGTGGTGCACAGCAACAGCAAAATAGGAATAAAAATAAAAAACCCTAGGATATTTTAAAAATGGATGTATAAAGAAAGAAAAATATAGAGCTACCAGGAGTTATAACTAAGTTTTTCCTAAACTTTGGGTTTAGATTTAAACAGATTTCTTGCCATTAGATTTTATATAAGTTGAATAAGTAACCTCATTTCTCAAAACCACCAGCTGTCCTTTAGATATTTACATCCCATTTCTGGATTTTACAGTTTTCAGCTCCTACTGAGGCCAGTAAAAAATAGAAGAGCTGTGATGCCTTTTAACTGTTTTAGAGCCTATATCTATGAAAGTGACACATAGTGACAGACTGTGAGGGCTTAAACTACCTCTCAGAAATGTGTCCAGTGGGTGTCATTGCATTGAATTCACCAGAATTGGTGGGTATACAGTCAGTGTAAGGTGGTGATCAGCTCCTTAAAAATGTGACTCAAACTTTGTTCCAAGTGCTCAGATTTGTGTATGCTTTTTTAAAGTCAGATCTGAGTTAAGCCTGAAGACAAAACTGAGGCAAAATTTTCCTCTAGGTACAAATCTGTTTCATATACTAAACACATTTCATGCTTGACATTTCCAGTGACATAGATAAGAGACTTGTACACAGTGCAAGTATAGAATTCACAACATGGATCCCTGCTGATGAAAGAAGAGATGAACAACAACAACCAAAACCAAGGCTTCTGTAGCAGATGTGAAGGGTAAGATTCTAAGTCTGCCAGGAACTTTTGATCTTTTCGCAAAACTTAAATTTCATTGAATTTTCTCTAACCTGTGCAGACATGCTATTTGTTCATCTTTTATTTCTTTCAATACTCTTTTTATTTTCTACATGGTTTTAGCTCTTATGTGTAATCTCGCTGCAGCTTACCCTGTTTTTCTCCATTTAGTTGTTTACCTACCAATTAAAGTTAGAACGAGAATATATCAACCCATTTTCTGCTGCTAGATTAGTCATTCTGTGTCTTCACATTTGGATTGAAAGCCCACTGATGAGTAGAGTACAATCTTATGAGTTTAAACAGTGCTTATTATTATTCTAGTCCTGATCTCTTAGCTCTTCATGTTGATGTGTCATTTGATATAACAGCAATATATTTAATTTTAGCTTAAATCAAATATTATTCATTTTTTCCTGACTGAAAATGGAAGATTTCTAGTAACTTTCAAGTTTATACTTCTGAAATAATATACACACAAAGCATGTGAATAGGCATATATACCTTACACATTTCACAAATGTCAGTACAAAAATTTCTTTTTTGGCTAAAGTAAGGATAGAACATATCTAGATGAAAAAGAATGTACATAGCTCTTCTTCTTTACTGAGAAAGCTAATTTGAAAGCACAGTGTAAATACATTTATATGGTAAGCATATTTGTTCAGTAAATCATAGACATTCACAAACTATTAAATAAGAAAAGACACGGAAACCAGTGCTTTCAATCCATTTAACATGATGTTTTTCAGACTTTCCTTTTTTTCCTCAATCATAAATTTTTTCAAGCAATTAAAAGCGTATTAAAACCATAATCAAATAAATGGCATGGATGTGTTTACAAGTGACTCAGAATAAGAGTGGCAAAAAGGCATGCTATAATGCAGTTCTTCTAGCATAATACCTGTTTACAGTTCAAATCAATGTCTTCCACTGGCCAATCGATACCACAGCACTCTGTTTATCACTCTTGCAAGCCTTTTCAATAATTCTAATTTTAAAGAGTCATTGCTGAAATTGTATAGCCATTGATTGTTTAAAGGTTGCAGATAGCATGAACAAATTGAATTTTGGATTCAATTAAACTTGGTGAAAAATTGCAAATCACCTTTTCTTAAGAAAGTTTTGCATCAGTCTTTCAGATGAAATCAACTCACATAGATCCAGTATAACCACAGTGTGTCTGTTAATATAGATCAGTGGAGGATCAGCAAGCTCCAAGCTACAAGAGGGAGCTGTACCCTAGCCCAGGGTTGAAACAGTTTTCTCTTCTCGTTTTCTCTTGATCTGAGCAGGGGCTGTAATAGACAAGCCTGGATACCATTATATATTCTCTGTTTCCAATATCAAGTATCTTATCTGGTAGAACCACACACATCCTGAACCCCTCTTCAGTCTGACCAGGTACAAGACAGCTTGCATCTGTAAGCTCCAGAGCCATAGTAAAAGAATCCTAGGTGAATTTTAGTAAGTTTGGTTATTTCAAGAGAATAGCTTAGTGTCAGGTGTGATCATGCTGTGGGCTCCCAGTAAAATGCTCTTGGTGAGATATTTTTCAAAGACAATTGGCCACTCACATCGGTGTCTCAGAAACAGAGACCGTCTAAAGTGTTGGGCTCTTTATTGAAAATCTGGCCTGTACATTAGCTGTAATAGATAGCACAGTTCAGGTTCACAATGTCACAGCAAAAAAGAATTAGATGAGAAATTGTCGCTGTGTCATCTACAAGTAACGTATCACTGTCTTTTTCTCTGGACGAGAAAGATGAACTTCATATGTACTGAAAAGGAAATGAAATGCCTAAAATGGCAGCTGTTCCCTACCTAAGTAATTACTGTAACTCATTCTATAACAACTTCAATTCTGTGAGTGCATTTGTTTCTAGGACTTTGATTCAGACTTTTTTTTTTTTCTGGCAAATGTTAGAAATAGTGATAAAATTCACATAGTTTTTTTTTTTTTTGTATCTTGTGAGATAATTAATCATATTAATTTCAAACATCTTCCTTTTTCTCCTTTGTTCACTTCTTCTTTGGGAACTACAGATATCTCTTTTTTTGTTGATTTGTATTTATTCTCACTCAACCTTTGCATTGCAGATAAATTTAAGTGGAAGTGTCACTTGTACTGCTCACCAGTCCTACATGCAGCTAAAGATAGAAGGTAATCAATAAAAAAACCTTTGTTAGCTCTCCCAAATTCAAGTAAACAGACCAGTTTTTATGTACACACTTATAAGTAAACCTGTGGTAAATCCATCCACTTGAGTTTTGTTGATTTTAAATATTTTTGCAAATCAGTACCATTTTAAACGAGACTATCTTAATTTATAAGCAATTGTCCCATTTGGCAACTTGAATGTGCAAAATGCTGACTCTCAAACTTTGTGAGTTTTATTAATAAAACACTTTGCCTGTTTGCAACTGAAATTTGCAGAAAAAGAATGACAGTGAATATCTGTATGTGTCACAGCTTTTGATCAGTACTGTCAAGTGTTTTCTTAACAGTGAAATTAGAAACCAGCCAGTCTTACATGCAAGTGAAAGCTGTGTTCTGCTGCAATTTTTCTGACAATCTAGCTTATAGATATCTATAAATTTTTATTTTTTAAATGCCTTGAATAATTCTAAAGGCAGTGATAGCTATCTATATTTTTTTTTTTTAAATGCCTTGAATAATTCTAAAGGCAGTGATAGAGTTAGGAAAATCCAGCCAACTGTTCTCTGTATTGCCTTCATGGTAAATGCCTTTGTTGAAAAAAAAAAAAAAAAAAAAAAAAAAAAAGAAAAGCACAAGCCACATCTGAGATTCCTTTAATGGCTGAAACACAGAGATGTGAATGACTCTACAATTCTACTGGATTCTGTTAAAGCAGCTAAACGGCTCTTACAACAGTAACTCCTGCTGTTTGTAAAAACTGTGTTGGAGACACTGAATAATCTCTGCTCAATCAACAGGTTAACCAGGACACAGTTATTCTTCATCTTTTCACCTTACAGGATCTTTATTCCACCAGTGAGAATAACATCTCATACAGGCAAGAATTAAAGCAGATATAGAGTGTTTCCAAAGACATTAGAAGGCTCACATTTTAGAGAAGAATTTGTTAGAATTGAAATCTGAAGATATTGATACCTCCTTCCTTGAAAAGCACCTCACTATTGAAAGATGCAAAGAATCATACAAGGCTTTTAATAAAAAGAACAAAGTGCTTTTACAATCACAGCCTTAGTAGAAGAGGTAATGGCCTGAGGATCCTCAAATTTGTGCCTTTACAGCATCTGAATTTTCTGCGTGAGCCTCCTGTGCAAAAAGTACCAGAGAAATTCTTCAAACTACTGAAAAGCTACAGAATCTGAAATTTAAAAAAAAAAAAACTAAAATAGTATGCTGGCTATATAATACATAGCCTATGCAAATCTTCATGTTTAGCTCAGTATGTTCATCAACCTTTGATGAATTTCTGCAAAGTGTCATATATGGGAGCTCACAGTGAACTTGGATTACTAGGAACAACAGCTTTAGTGCAGAAAAATATAAAAATTTAAAGCACTCAGATGGCTTTAAATGTCCATGTATCAATTCCATTTAATTAAAAATGTGGGTTTTTTTCCTGTTTAGAATAAAAGTCTTCAGGTGTATAACATTTCCTAGAACAAATACAACTGCCACCTTTCATAATATTCACCAAGTCTGAAATGAATTTTAGCCCTGTTCCTTGGCAATACTTTCCAGTATGTCAACTCAACAAAACTGATTTAAGCTGAGTAATATTTGGTTTCATGTTATTCTCTGTCCACTCTAAGGCTTCTGTGTAAGCATGTCTCTATCTGCTTGCAGTGGTAGAACTGGGTCTTGCAAATTTATAGGCACATTTAGTCATTGGGAAAAAAAAAAAAAAAAAAAGGAAAAAAGAGAAGGGAACATTAATTTTGAAACTCCTGGAAAATTAGTTCAGACCTCTGAATACTTTCTTATTAACTATTGATGCTAATCAAGATTGACAGCAATTGATGTGATTTTCTGTATTTCTGAAGGAGCACCTCTTTACCTCTTTTTCTACCTGTTCTGTATGAGATTTTTTAGACCAGAATCTCACCAGCTTAATATTTTACTCAACTTTTATACATATATTTGAGTCTTTTATTTTATTCTTCTAACATAACAAAATAATTTGTTTGCTAAATAAAACTTCATTTCACTTTGTAACCTTGCTATGAAAGAGGTGTCTAAGTTCATTCAACTCTGCTTGTCAGACACATTGACAAGTAACAAAATCTGGTCCTAAGTATTTTTATACAAGATGTATCTTTGTATACAAAGCTTAGGACCTTACTTTGTTTAAAATTTAAGCTAAGCATGAATAGAAAATTATTACACAGGAGCTCTAGGTCAGTGAGTAGAATTTATGGTTATAAGCTCTGCTGTCAAGTTCCACAGTGCAAATTTAAAGAAATGTTTATGCAAATATATATTTCATAAAGAAAAATGTCTCAAATTGAATTTGAAGGAAGGGAGACATTTACTCTATTCCCTTTTTGTGTGTAGAAGAGAAGATGCTATGGAAGGAGTTAGAATGATTTATAAAGCAGTATTTTGCACAAGGGGCTGAAATTTCTCATAGACTTCAAGCAAGGCACATAAAAATGTTTAAAGACTCAGCACAACTAAATGTCTTCTTATCTTTTTTGTTTTGTTTTGTTTTGTTTTGTTTTTTTTTTTGCTTTGAATTAATCCGGTCATCCAGTCAATACACCATAGGCCAGGGAAGGGAAGACAATTTAACTCATAACCAAAAAAAATAAGACAATGGGCACAAAATTTGTTGTTATTACTGATTTATTTTTTCCAAAAGAAGTTGTTTATTTCCAAAGTATGCAAGTCCAGGTATATGAAGTATTTGAACGAATTTTCAATTAAACCACTCCCAACAGAAACAATTTATACAAATTATAGTTTTATTAGGATAATACCTTTGCAAATACCAACTGAAATGGAGTTGAATATTTTCTGAAGAGTTGTTGGCTGTCGTTTGCAGCTACTTGTCCACTAGGAGACACCATTGCTCCATAGAGCTGAAAGATGAGGTGGTGGCAGTAAATTATCGGAGGTAATACATGTTAACAGTCTCTCTTACCTTCCAGGTCATTCTCCACTGTTCATAAAATTTATATTGACCCAGATGAAGTTTGCTTTTCTTTCCAAGGCATGCAGAAAATGCATGAGCTAGCAAGCACTTTTCACAGTCCAAATATTAAAAAAAAAAAAAAAAAAAAAAAAGGAAAAATTTGGAATCAGGAATAGTTGGTGAAAGAGTAAAAGGGAATTTCTTTTGTAATACTTACGAAGAAACAATCAACATTTTTAGAAGAAATAATTGAAACTTTAAATCCATTAACATTTTCATGTCTTACTGTATTTCAAGGCACAATCTTCAGGATGAAACTGAAGAGAAGATTACAACTTGAACACAAAGAGAATTTTCTCCTTTGTGCAATAATCTTCTCATTCAAGAATTAACCCCACATCAAGGAGTTCAACATTTTCTCTTCCATTAGAAAGATTATGTATACATGTACATAAAATACGTGTATGTATGCTCCGTGTACACATTCGTACTCTATAAAAAATATAAAAATATTTTTAACAGTTTCTTTGCACTAAGAAAAGCTTCTAGAAGGACATAAAAAAGGGAAAGGTCTTCTCATGCCATTAGCTAACCAAAGACAAGAATTGGTTCTTTGTACTTTTGGAACACAGCTGTGTTTTTTGTAATTCAAAATTTCAATAATAATATGTGTACAAGTAAATAATTTTTCAATATTTTTTTTTAATAAATGCTGCATTCAAGCTTTCTCCTGATTTACTTTAATAAGATTTTTTCAGGGTAACTTTTGGTTATATTTTATTTGTTGTGTTCTTAAGATGGATTCTACAGCTGTATTATGAGATATTATGCATTTAATTACCTGAGATCTAAATAGTGATTTTAATCTCAAAACTCCAAATAGCAAAAGTAATTAAGATATTTGAGATCGATAAACAAATAAGCTCTTATTTCAAACTAAAATTTTATTTTAAATGCTAAGAAATCTGTTCTTCATTAAATGCAGGAAAATCCAATAACTGTGAAAAAAGTGAGTTTGAATATATCTACTTTGTCACCGAGATCAAAAACTCTAGGTCGTACCATCAGCTGATGTAAATCACTGTAGTTTGACAGAATTTCATGGAGTTAGACTTCTGTGTAGTAGATAAATATCTATATCTTTTGATGTTGCTAAGTAGACCCTGTTTACTAAAAAAATTATTGTCTTTGATACTGCTTAAGGTAGTTATAAAAAAAAGAAACTCTTAGTGGAATTTTCAGCTTATAAAAGAAAATTATGAGATTCTTCTTGAAATGTGAAATATCTTAAAATATTAGTGTGGCAGCAACCAAGAAAAGAAAGTTAGTAATATTTATTCTTTTTAGTAGAACTGAATACACAGAAGTAAAATAAGTACTTCTTTCAGATAGTTATGATCAAATTTTGAAAAGATTTCCAGCCATCTCTGGGGATTTATTTACAACTATAATGCTATTAAAAAGGAGTCTGTTTTCCAGAATACTGTAGCAAAAAGTCCCAAGAGGAAGAAGTTGACTACCTAGAAAATTGACCTCACACAAAAACAATCTATTTTATCCAATAAGTGTTTAAGATTTGCTTTTCCATCATCTATGAGAACCTACAAATTTACAATAAAATATTTGAAACGTTAACAGGGAAAATAACAACAAAATAGAGGAAATTACTGTAGACAATTTCAAATGAGAAATAAGTGTGAATTACTAGCAGCTGGAGTAATTTACCATGACTGTGAGCGATATTCCACCATTTGAAATGTTTGAACCAGTGTTAAAGGGTCTGCTGAATGGCACCTAGTCTTACTCAGGCAGGAATTACAAGTCTGATGTAGAAATTGGTCAAGGAAGTTCCACAGCCTACTGGATGAAATGGTCACAACAATACTCTTAGGCTTCAGAATTTTGAGGAAAAAATAGTATTAACACAAAGAAAGAACAAAACAGACACAATAAGCTTTATGATGTATCAAATATTTGTTGTTTTACCATGCACTTGAAATTATTGTGTTCAGAATGTAACCATTTCTTAACAATCTAGAAGTTGCCTTCTATAATTATTTTTCACCTAAGTCATGCAGTGAAGAAAGCCAAATTATTTGTGATTCAGTTCACCTAACCTTTTTAGAAGTGTATTTTCTAAGAAAAGACCATTTTGAAGTCATAGTGTCTCATTCAGTCTTGGTCTTAAATAAAATTGATCAGATAATAAATAAGATAAATAGTGGTAATAAAGGTGCATGACTTTAAGGTTTGGAAGATGAAGGGCTGATCCCTATTTATCTTTGCTAGTGACTGCAGACTATTCTTTTAGGTACCTTGAGATAGGCAAATTAAGCAATTTTAGAGGACAGAATAACCTTCTGCAGCCTTTGGCTAGGACACAGATATCGAACAAACAATTACCATTAGGGCTAGAGCACATCCTTCAAATATTGTACCCAGTTTCATGGTACCTGAATATGGTCTTTGTTGTGCAGCAATAAAAGTCCTAAGGCCAGGAAAGTAAGTTAGATGCTATTGTAATTTCTCAGAATGCCCCTTTTCTGCTTTGCCTGCTTGTTTTCCTGGCAGCTGCCATGACTGTGCTTGGATATGCAGGATGACTTTGTCTGACTCCTCCATTTGTAAATGTTTGGATCTGAGGTCTGAGCTCCTGAATGACTGAAAAGAGTCCCTGCAGTTTTTCACATTTGACCCAGCTGTTTTCAAGCTTATCTTCTATGTTCCTTAGTTCCCACAACTAGATAATCAAAACTCTGTATAGTGTTGTTACCTGTCTTTGCTTTTGACAGAATAAATGACTCTAAGTACATGAATTTCCTTTATGTGCTACTAATATGTCTCAAACAAAAACACAATTTGTCTTTTACTCCTCATCCACATGAATTAAAGAAATGGGTTGTCCTTTCCTTTTTGCCTGTTTGTACTTTCTTTTTACTCTTCTTTATTTTGATACATATATATAATTTTTATAATTTTTATACAAGCAAATGCATAACTTTGCTTATCACTTCTCTAAGGGAAGTTGCATGCCGTGGAGGAAGTGAAATAATAGGATATTATTATAAGCAATACAATAAGCCAAGTGAAATAGAGGTCAGAGAATGTCTTACCCAAAGACAATTAAAGGTCTGAGAGGAGGCATGTTACAAAAATGAAGAAAAGCTGTTAAACAAAGCGGTCTAGAGAAACTAGACTGGGAATATCTCTCAACTGATACATTAACTCCTGAGTAATTTACTTGCTAAGTTGACTATAAAACTTGACAAGACTTCTAATATAATCTGATATTAATAAAGTCCTCAAGAATATTTGATGTCCAAAAAATCCTAAAAGCTGGATTCTTTGCCCTTAGAATAAAATGAAGCTCCAGATATTTGAGAATAGATTAAAAAGTACATGGTGCAGTTATTATTTTTAGTCCTATTACATTTCCTTTTATCTCAATTGTTTGGCAGTGAAGCATGGTAGATTTTATCATCTATAAATACATATTAGATATAATTTTTGTGATGATCAAATTTATTTACCGTCAATAAGTTTTGGAAAGCTGTCATTTTGTGAAAAATTATTCATCATTCCTCAAAACCCAAATTATTCCCACTGTAAATACAGATAATATCCAAGAGATTTATCCACCTCTACCTTCCTTTCCCAACTTGCCTACAGGACAATATGCCTCACACACACAAAAGTGATCCCAAAAAACCTTAGTTATCTAACTAATCTAATGACACATCTATATCCATGTGTACAACCCTTTTGCTATAAGGACAAGACAGTCAGCATTCAATGAACAGACACTTTTTTTTTTATTAAACAGGTGATGGTAGAAGCAGTTATTCTGCTTCTGTGTTATTCTGAGCAGAGTATATCTGCAAACTTCTATGTATTAATTCCCTCTTTGCCTTTGTTTGGGTTTCTTAATACTGTTGGTAGCCATTGTCAGAGATTGTGTGCACTTTTCTCTGCTTCCCTAATATCTGCAGCAAAAGCACATCACAATGCTTGGTTAAATTTGCCATCTGTAATTCCAGAACCTCAGGTATATCTGAGCCAGCTAACTGCAATTCACAATAATGATTTAATATGTCATGATTTTCAGCACTCAAGCATTCGTTTTCACTTGGAAATGCAGACGGTGAGATTCATAATGGCACTGAAATTTCCTGCTAAATTTTCCATCTGGCGATCCTCTCTCGCTACCACTACAAAATTCCGTATTTCCATCCATTTGCAGCTGTGGCTCCTTCCCCCTTGGGATCAAAGTTGCACCTGGCTAAGCAGCCTTTTAGAAAATGGTACAAATAGTGCAATATGTCATTTTGAATGGTGACGACTCCTTTTGGATTTGGAGTTAACAGCGGGCAGCAGATAACTTGCTGGCACACCCTACAGAAGACATCACATCAGAGTATTCCCATTCAATTTAAGTAGATTTATTGATTTGCTAAAGGCCAAAGAACAGATCCATTTTGAAGGGTAGAAATCATCTTTAGTGGCATCCATAGGCCAATAATGCAACTTAAAGCATCTGTTCTTAAGCTGTATTAAAGCCAGGACAAGCCCTCCTAATTAGGCAGCTCCTTCTCTGTCTAATGCCTGTGCAGTGCAAATATGCACTTCTGGAATGAAAAGAGCTGCTGCTCTTCAGGCTTCACATTTTGAGGGATAACTGAATCAACACCTCCACAAATGCTGGAAGCATTTGAATACATCTTGCTTCTTGATTTATGATGAAGGCATTTTTGTGAATGCTTTTTGTGACTGTTACTTGTTAAAATCAGCTGTGGAGGCTGCTGGACAGAACAGCAGGCACAGACCCAGGAGACCAAGATTCTACATCTTATCCTTGCCAGTGGCTTGATGGAAAGCCCTGAAGAAGTCATTCTCCACCCCTAGAAAAATTCTCCCTTCTCTACAGCTTAGTCCTTCTAAAAATACACCATTAAAAATGTTTCCTTTATTCAGCCCACATTTTATCTAAATCCATTAGCTTCAGAATCCCAACACTGAAGAGTGCTGAAAATGACAAAACAGAATTAAATCACAGCTGAAGATAAAACTGAAAAAAGGGAGCTGTAACTCTCTTTAATGTTACTGAGGGTTGTTGCATATCGTCTTGGGACTATTTCCACTATTCGTGGCAGACAGATATTTATTTTGTTGTGAATGTTTGGTTTAACATTTTATGTCTAAAGTCTCAGAAGAAGAAATTGCTGGAGACAATTTCATCTCTGGAAAAGGCTCACGAGGGCTCTTTACCTGCTTCCAGGCAATATGCTTGGCAATTAATTACTGAAGGCAATACCTCCAGATTTCCCAGGTCACAGTTACAGGTAAAAGCTGTTGAAACCTGCTGCCATACTGCAACACACAGTGATTAAAAAAGAAAGAGAATGAGGCTGCTAAAGAGTTCATATTATTTCAAATGATAGTACTTGAATGTAACTTAGGTGATAATGGGTCTGATTGGGGGGTTCATTCAGCAGTTTTAGTTCTCTTTTCTTTTCTTTTCTTTTCTTTTCTTTTCTTTTCTTTTCTTTTCTTTTCTTTTCTTTTCTTTTCTTTTCTTTTCTTTTCTTTTCTTTTCTTTTCTTTTCTTTTCTTTTCTTTTCTTTTCTTTTCTTTTCTTTCTCTTCTCTTCTCTTCTCTTCTCTTCTCTTCTCTTCTCTTCTCTTCTCTTCTCTTCTCTTCTCTTCTCTTCTCTTCTCTTTTTTTTTTCCTTGAAGGCTGCTACAAGTAGCAAAATCTGTCAAGCTGTTTGATTTTCATCTTCTCTAAAAATGTTTTAATGCTTCCACAAAGTAAAACGGACCCAACACATGAGACTATCTCCTTACGTAACATGGAAAATATATTAAAATTTGGTTTAGTTTGTTCTACACTGAAATTATCACAGTTACTAAGACAATTAATTTCTTCAGTCCTTCACCTGTAGAGTTTATACATAAAAATGCATGGGAGTGGTCACACTTCATGCACACGCATTCAGGAGCTGTTAAACCTCCATAACAGACTCTGAAAGCAAATGGATTATCCACTCTGGCCTTTAACTAAACCAATTTCATAGAAAGAAAAAGGGATCTCAGCTGTCAGGGTCCCAGCAGCTCCCAGTGCCTGGGCTCTGAGCCACGATTCACTTGGCACAGCCCAGCCATGCCAGGCTCTGTGGTGGGACCCAGGCTGGGGCTGTCACCCAGGAGCAGCCACAACCCTTCCCATCACCCTGTGGCTGATGCCTTTCTTACAATGAAGGTAAAACAAACCCCACCAGGCTAAAATCTGGTTTAGGGGCCAGGACACATGGGTGTGTGCATTTCCTATGTCTGCTGGCTGGCCCCATGCAGGATCCTTGAATAAGACCCTTAGGATCTCCACATATCCTTGGCTCTGACCAGGCAGAAAATACGCTTTGTGTGCCTCAGGCAGCAAAGAAAGCAAGAAGATTAGTAAATCACTGTGACAATTTTGAGTTTGTGTTAAGAGAAATATTTACTAAATGTGTCTATACCTGGGACGAGGGAAAAAAAACAAAAACAAAGATCCCTTTTGAGTTCAGAGCATCTATTGGAAACAACTATGCAAAACAAAAGCTGTTAATAAATTTCTATTTTGTATAAATGAAGAACAGATACCATGTTACTGTGAGTTTTATGGTCAGATCAGAATTACTTAAGCAGTAGCAGAATGAACAAAGGTCTGCAAAAGCCTGTGAGGCTCCAAAAAAAGCACTCAAGAAGACTTAAATGTTGTTTCATACTCTGAGTTAGACTCGCAGGAGAAAACTGAGACGATATTCTCAAGAGGTCAAAACAACAAAAAAAAACCTTTATCGGCAACTTTAGAAAATCAACCCTTTGGCAGAACAGGTAGGATTAGTATTGATTCATTAAAATTTTAACACAAACAGAGGTTTTATTAAGGTATTTAATGCAGTCTTGGTAGCAGTTTTTCTTAGAAGAGTTAGTTCATTGCCAGAAACATTTGAACAGCTGAAAAAAATGAATGTACAAGAAATAGACAAAGGTTACATTTTTTTTTCATATCAGTTTATAATCAGACAAGAACTGAAAATTTAATTGCAGGTACGAATATTTTTCATAGATTTTTTACAAACTGCTGATAACATGGATGACCCAGAAACTTCTTAATATTTTTTTGTCTTGTCTACCCTGGGGGGAAGGAAAAAAAACCCACTTTTTTATCTCAGACTGCTTAGAAACACTGTGAGAGACTTGTTAGCACATGCTGGGATTTGTCCACTTAAGCTCTGAAAGGAGAGAAAAATCAATTAGCAGCAGAATGTGTAACTTTTTTGTCACTTTCACATATAAAAGTTTAAAAATAATATAACCTCTGACATTGAAATACACTGCGAAAGCTGAACTTGTGGATTCTGTAAGATATGGCTGGAAGGATAGAATGCTCCGCTGAATGATTTACTGGCTGTCTGCCATTCTCTGAATTGCTGCCTGTCAATGCCACATGTGGCACCTTTCAGATAGCATATTCCTTCAAGTAAGTCTGTAAAGGTGGCAGATATCAAGAGTGTAAAAGCGTGCTTTTGTTAATGCTCAAGAGTATTTACATTGACAGCTAGAAAAAGAGAATACTCTCAGTCATTTCTTCCATAGGTAGCAACACAAAATGATCACATTCACTTCATTCACTCATAATCAGCTGTGATTTGTATTTTGAATCTAGGAAATCCATGAATTTATGTCCCTCAGTGTTTAAAATCATTTTAGTTTCCTACCATGCAAACTGAATTACGGAGTTGCAAGAGTCTCTTCTCCTGAAAGAGGTTTAAATTCTGATTCTTGATTTCTATCTGTGTTAAAGGTTGTCTTTTCAATCCTTTTCACCACAGACCTACAAGTTATAAAATTAATTTATAGTCTTGGAAGGAAGGGAAACAGCAGTAGTTCAAAAGAATTAGATGCTCTCTGAAACACAAAAATGTACCTACAACTTCTCTCTCCATGTTATTCCCTACTCAGGGATTATCACCATTACATTATTTTAAAATATCATCTTATGACACATATGGACACATATGAATTAGAATTTAAATGTTCTCTTTATTCTAAAGAGAAATGTCTTTTTACTAAACATAATAGAAATCTATCTCCATTACAATCTCTTTGCATTACCCAAGTTTAAATGAGAAACTTGACTCGCAGGAAAAATCATTGTATTGTAGGTCATCACTGTATTTTACTATGTCCATCATCTAAGATAATTGTTGAAATTTATACATATTAATGTAAATTGGGGGTTGGGGGGGAAGCAGAAACAAGGATTTGGAAAAAGTAAAGTAAATAGAATAAGCTAAAAACACGTATAGAAGTAAAGCCAGTGTCACTACTAAATAAAAAAGGTAAAAGAGTAAGACAAAATTCTCTTCTTAAACCTTTTAAATTAACCCAAAACCAATAATGTACACATTTTTTAGCCAGTCTGTGTAACTACCAGGGGTTACCATGTTTCAATCATCCTTTTCTGTCTTTTCCCTATCCACACCAATGCTGTGCATCATTCCTTCACACAGGCACCTGCAGAGACTCTGCAAGAGTGAAAAGTTAGATTCCTGAATCTTCCAGGGCTGAAACTCCCCTGTGCATGGTGTAAGGCAGCTCACTCCTGACTGAGGCACTGGATCTACCATCACATGTGTATCTACCTTAAAAGAAAATACTTAGTGCATTAGAGAAAACGGGAATCCACACTGTTGTTAAAGTGAAGTGCAGACATAAACTTTTTTTTTTAGCTAATTCCTGTTAAAGCTGCTAATAGCAATATATATAATGTGGCAATAATTTCTAAATTGTTTTCTGTGAGAAGCAATACCAGAAGTGTATGTATTTGCAAAATAAGTTCAGACTGCTTTCCCTTTCATCTGTTGCTGACTAGGTAACTTGGGTATTCTTTTGGTTGTTCAATATTTAAATAATAATTTTTATTTCATATTTCTTTTCATGGTACTAACACACCTGTAACTCCCCTTGTTTCCGGGAAAACAAGGTTGGCTGCCTGTAGGCTTGTTGGTATTTTGTTGAAGAGTACAGTATCATTTTCTTGGCAGCATGTGTTCCATTCATTTATTTCCACTATCAGTGCTTGAACTTTGTCTGAAGGATGGCTTAGGTGATACAAGTGAAAAAATAAAAAAAAAAAAAGAAAAATAATAACAAGATGCTGATGGATTAAGAAGAGCAAAAATGAGTCCCTCACAGCACAGAAATGTATGTTAATTTAGGCCATCATTGGAATTTACTTGTGTAGCCATCCATACCTGATGCAGTGTTAAGGAATAAATAAGTAATATGTCAGTGTCTGCAAAGAGAGAAGGAAGACATAAGCTTAGACTTTCTAATTTTCTGGGCTGTTCCAGACTAGGCCCTACACCTGTGTCACTGTCATTAATCTAGAGACAAGCTAAAGAGTCTCATAAATGTGAATTTCAGTCCTGAGAGAATATATACACTGTGCTGGGACAAGAACATGTGGCATTGATCCAGGAGCTGCCTGTGGAAGTCACTGGCCACCAGCACAACTACCCAGATTTCTTTAGTAGCACAAGTCCAGCTCTTTGATTCTACTCGGTCCCTTAAGATGATTTTGACTGAGCTACAAAATCATGTTTTCATCTGTTCTCTAGAAATTTACATTACAGCTAAAGGTCAATGGTATTTTGGCTACACACTTTGTCATAAAGGTGTTTTGATATCAAACCATTAGAAGACAGCTCTGGGAATTGCAGAGATGGGAACAGCAAAAATGTAATTGGTACATATGGAATGTGTGCAACAGGCTGCACATATTAAAGCTAACTGTTATTTTCTTTGCTTCAATATTAGATTTGTGTGTATTTCCCTAGCTCTTGAGATGGACAAAATGAATCAGGTAATATAATTTAATAACAAATTGTTATTGCTACTCATATAAAAAAATCTGGTTCATAAACCCCTGAGACAATGCTTTTTATTCTGTTCTTGTGAAATGTATAGATATGCAAGGGAGTTAGTTGAAATAAAAATGAAATAAATAATGACCTGGGAAATTAGTGAAGGTCATTGACTATGTGAAATACATTACTGAAGAAAGCAGCTTTTTACAGTTGTTATTTCTTTATGCATTACTTTATTTACTGAGCAATTAATTAAAAACATTTTTCTGTGTTAATACTATTATGGGGAGCCATAATCAGGAAGAGCTTTGTTTAATCATATTCTCTTTAAATAGCTTGCTAATTTACTACTGGCCTAAATTGTATCCTTTGGTTGGGATGTCACATTGTCAAGAGGGAGAACTTGCTACACAGTCTTATTCTGTCCAGTTTGCAGAGTCTGACTGTATATAAATATTTCTGTATATAGCTATTTCTGAGCCTTTCTGTAGTAACAGTGCAATATCTTTCCTGAATTTATTTTTTTTCTGTTTTTTTAATACACTTTACAGAAAATCTATGCAAAAAAAGAAAAAAAAACTGTCAGAGGGGCATTATGTATATAGTTATTGTAAATAGAATGGTAAAGTTAAATATCAGCTTCTGGGGAAAAAAAAAAAAACAAACACAAACACAAACACAAAAACCTTTTAGAAGTAGTAAGAAAACAAATTTAATAATGAAAATGAAAAAAAAATTAAGTAATAACCATAATCCCTTTTCTTCTTTTTATTATTTTAAGATATTTTGTTGTATTCAGAATTTGAAATATCTGGCTGTATTTATAATGGGTTCTATTTTGCTCTGAAGTTCTTTCAAATACCAGTTAACTTTGTGTTTTTATACATTTTCAAAAAGACCAACTGTATTTGGCTCTTGATATAATTTTTCTTGAGAAGCAATGTGTCTTGAGTGTTCCTCATTTAAGAAGCTGTCCATGTAGCTCACAGCTGGGGCTTCATGGATTATATTCAGTGATTGCTCTAAAAAGCAGGCTTATCTTATGAAGCTGTCCTCAAGTTAGCTACAACAGCCTATTTCAATGGATAAAAAACCTAACAAGGTTTACAGAACTGTTGCATACTTGTGTGTTTCATTTATTTCTAAAGAGGTTGCAGGTGCCCTGAATTGAAAGTAATCAGACATATGGTTAAATATGGTTAGAAATAGAAACAGAAAAATAAAAAATGTCTGAAAACCATTTGCAGTGGGTTTATCCTGGATGGGTTTCAGCTGCCCAATAAGCTGCTCTATCACACTTCCTGCTCAACTGGCCAGGGAAGAGAAAATGTAGTCAAGGTCGTTGGTCAAGGTAAGAATAGAGAGAGATCATTCAGAAAATATTGTCATGGTCAAAAGAGACCTGAATTAAGAAAATTATGTTAATTTATTGCCAATCAAATCAGAGCTATTTCATCTCTGAAATGATTACATCAATAATTCTCAATGATAATGAGAAATAAATCTTAAAGCTGCCCTCACCCCTCCTTCTTCCTGGGCTCAGTTTCACCCACAATGTTTCTGCCTCCTCTCTCTGACTGCACTGGGGCACAGGGAATGGGGGCTGCACACGTTGTGACTCTTGGGGATGGGGCTGTGAGGGCTGGGAACTGGACTCAGTGAGCCTTCCTAACCAGCATATTCTGTGATTCATCACACTTTGTCTTGTTGCTCCTTCCTCCTCCCACTCCTCCTGCTCCAGCTTGGGATCCATCACATGAGGCAATCCTCCAGGATCTTCAGCATGGGTCTTTCCCACGGGTTACATTTCTTCATGGAATTTTCCAGAATGGGACCCTTCCACAAGGTGCAGCCCTTCAGGAAAAGGCTGTCCAGTGTGAGTCCCCCCCAGGGAACCTGCTCCAGTGTGAGCTCTTCTCTCCACAGGGCCACAACCTCCTCAAGACACAATTGACCCATTTGTCTGCCAGGGCACACTGTTGACTCATATTTAACTTGCCTGAAGAATAACAAGTTAGAATAATATATAAAATTTATACAAAGAATTTTTAAAATATAAAGAGAATTGTGCTGAAGAAGTGTAAAGCTGAAATGAATTTTGGTTTATGCTGAAAAAGTCTTTAATCTTTGCTTTACTAATTGAGAATATATCAACTCCTCCTATACAGAAATATTGTTATACAATTTTGATTTTAAGTGACTGCCTTACTTTGCACTTTGAAGTAGTTATCTTCAAGAACAAACCAATTTCATTTTCATACAATCTGCAGAGTATATCAGAACAAAAATTATATTACTTTAAATTTAGCAAAGCACTGTATGTGTTAAAGTAAACATTACAAAACTGGAGCTGTCAGCTAAAATGAAGTAATACATACAAACTCTTATACACATATATTAGGTAAATAACAAAAGACTGACTAAACGTTTTAAGTGGTTTTCCCAAAAGGAAATGGAACAAATTTAAAAGTCATTTTTTAAAAAAATTCATTTATTTTTCTTTATTTTTTTTGTTTTTTCTTTTCCTTGTTTTTTTCACAGTGAGACTTCTAGTTTTCCTCTCAATTATGAATTAATTCAGGCTTCAACTTACAAGTTTCTCTTGGATCTTACAAGAGTACCTCGCAATAAACTACAACTCAATTTCAAAGCCATTCACAGAGTTTATAAAGTAAATCCAAGTTTTTTGCTCAGCTGGTATCTAAAAGAGAGGAACTTCTTGTAAGGAAGCTGTGAGCAGCTAAGGAAAAATTTTCATAAGAATAGGTTGACAAAGATGGAGGTCAGTGTATCTCTGCATGATGGTGTTCTGTTTTCCAACTGTATTTTTTAAATGGTAGAGAAATTAAGAAAAAGTTTAGCGATATTAGAAAGCATGTATCAGAATAATTTTTGAGGTGTGTGTAGTGTTCTTCTAAATTCAGACATTTCACTAATCATGCAAGAGGATAATTTGTAGTGGTGTATGCTCTAAAGGACCCATGTAATTGTGGGTGTGGGAACAAGCAGAATCAGTGTTAGCTACACAAATCTGCTCACTGTTAAAAAACCCAAATGTGTGGAGTCATGCTCTAAAACATGTCGAAGGCAGCCAAGCTCCCTGTTTACATATTCAGTAATATGTGGAGCAGGGAGCACATTTCCACCTCACCAATATCCATTGCTTTGAAATGTACAATGCAGAGCATTATTGTGCTATTTTCTATGGAGGCAATAAATGTCAAATACTCTGCTTTCAAATTACTTCTAAAAGACACAATATCTCAAGATTTTATCTGTATGTCTGATAAATGCTTCTTCAGCAATATTATGCACACTCTTCCATAAACACACAAAGAAATTCCCATACTATGAGAATGTGAATTATTCAAAAACATTCTTATTCCACTTGATAACAAAAAGTAACATCTTGAAAACATCTAAAATCAAGAAGCTTATTTAAACAGGAAGAGGATACTTTGGCAATTTTGTAATATTGTCTAGAAAACAATAGGAAGTTTTTTTGGGTTTTTTTGCTTTGTTTTGTTTTTTTTTTTTTTTTTTGGTTTTTTGGTTTTTTGTTTTAGCAAAACTGGAGCCAGAATATTCCAGGTCAGCTTTCTACATCCTCAGGAATAAACAGAATAAAACCAGATAGTCCTACATTAAGTAAAATCAGCTGAATTATCTCATTAAACTTAATCGATTATTGAGTGTACGTTCTCATAAGTAAGCACTTTAGTGCTTAGACAAATGAGTCACTACCTTCTGCTTATATTATCAACTTTAGGAAAGTTCCAAGTCAGAATGCATCTTACTGGCATTTACTAATTACACAGGAGCAAAAACCACATACCACTTTTTATATAGCAGATTCGTGGGGGGTTTTTTGGTTTTCTTTTTTTTGTTTGTTTGTTTTTGTTGGTTTTTGTTTTTGTTTTTGTTTTTGTTTTTGTTTTTCCCCTTGGGATAACAGCTCATGTGTTAACAGTGAAGAGAAAATTTAAGGTTACAATTTAACACACTTTTTGTTTCAGAAAAGCTGGTATTGCCTCAAAAAGAAATACTCCATGTCTTCATGTAGCTGTAGCACTTTTTCTGGAGCCTTTAACTGTAGTTCTATTGTCAAACAGTGAATTTATGCTGATCTTGATATAACCAAAAATATTTATGTATAATCCTTCTCTGTGTGTATAGATTTATAAATGTATATATATTTAAAAGTTGATTTTAGAACTAATCATCTCACAGCTTTGTTTATTGCCCAGGCAGCCCAAAGTCCTACATAGTGCTGAAGCAGAAATGGGTATTAAGAACCTCAGAGGAGGGCAGTGAAAACGTTGACTTAAATAATTTTAGTTTGTAGATCAAACTATGGGAAATATAGACCATTAAAAATTTATGAGATGGGAATTTCCACTCTGACAGTCTAATGTCTAACTGATGACATTAACATATACAAATGAAAAACAATTACCTCAAGTGTTCCAAATAAATAATAATCTTACAGTTATCATAAAATATTTTGAATTAAATTCAAACTGATATTAAGCAAAGTAGTCCTTTTAGTGAATGGATTAAATTGATTGCTCCTAGGTAGAAGTATCTCTAAGATTTTCTGTCGGGTAAATTTTACCTCAGCTATATATTTCTCATGGAACCAAAAAAAAGAAAGGTTTTCTTACTTTTTCAGTTGTGAATAACTTGGCAATATTTTTTAAATTAATTGAATAAACTGAAATCAGAAAAACACTTTCTTCATGTACAGATGAGGCTACAGGTTCTCAACATTACCTTGACACAATGAATGTGCTTAGGTAGTGACATTCAGCAAGGGGTTTGCCTTCAAAATTTCAGAAGCGTATACTGGAAAATAAAAGACAATTGATTTTGATCCATTTTCATTGGAACCACACTTGGTTAATGACTTTTTCCTAGTCTCTTACATTATCATTTATCACAGCCACAAGAGCATAAATGCATTTGTTTTGTGGTCTGAGTGTGCACATCAAGTCAAAGCAATGTGGTTGTTTGCATACCTTCTGAGCAGTTAAAATTAATCTGGTTTGCATTTTATGCAATTTTAGACTCCACATGTCATTTTTAGCTCTGTTTAAGTCAGGTTTTCTCCTGATAAATGTAATAAGAACTCTATTTTCTTTTATCAGTTTTGCTTCCATCCACTGAGCCCAGACTTTATTACAGAACAGAAGAATTAAAGTATGTGTTTAAGACAGACAGACCTAGAGTTTTGTAAAGGTGCATGGACATGCTCTTCAAAATTAGGACAAAAAAGGAAAACTCCCGAGAATCATAATTTCCAACAGTTTGAATTCTGACTTCTGCAGGGCTGAAGTTCCTGCAGATTTTTGGGAACTTTGAAGGTGGGAGAACACAAAGGGTACTGATACCATGGTTTGTAACATCAAAATAGGAATGAAAAAACAAGAGGACATGGGGGTAATGTTTGAAAGAGACAATTACTACGTAATTGGGTCTTAATTTTTTTTATTTATTTGATAATCTTGTTTGTTCTTGATATATTAGAGAAAACTAATGATAATGTCAGCTTTTTCCTATACAGCACCATTGCTGAACACTTCCAAAAGAAGAAACTCCAGGGATGTGACAGCTTTGCCTGATACATTTTTCTGCAGGTCCACGGAGAGAGCTGGTTTTGGAAACCATTTCAGAGATGATTAAAAGCCATTTTGACTCTCTCCAGGAAGTAAATGAATAAAAGTTTGTGACTCCTGGGAATAAAGCTTGAAGTACTGACGGGAATGTCTTGGTAAAGAAGGGCAGTTCTGACAGGCAAAACATATTCATTAGTAGACATTGTCAAAGAGAAGTTAAAAAAAAAAATTCCAAGTGAATCAATAAAGCAAATAGCTGAATTTCATTTGTATCATCAGTCAGTTTCATAGATGGAGACTCCCATGATGTTCCAGTGAAGCAACTGTGAAAAGTAGTGGGTGTAAAAAATTAACACTAAACACTCAACAGCAAGATCTGATACTGCACAGAACTTGCAGGAAACACATAAAAACATCCAGAAGCCATTCACTGAGCAGAGGGTTGTACCATGTTTTGTCATTTATTCACCCTCTGCAACAGGGCAAAAGATTTTAACCCACTTCCTATCACCCTCTGGAACCTTGAGCTTACTTCATAAAGTTTACAGATTTACTGTTATTGAGGTGGTTGGTCTGGGAGGAACTGGAAGGACTTTGCCAGTGCTGGAATCAGATGCTGATTCCATGCCATTTTTCCAGCAGCACAGAGGGTCCTGCCAGGGTGGACCTTCTGAGCATCAGCCAGGGCTGTCCTTCTCCAGACACAGACAGCTCTAGTGGCTCCAGGTGGCTCCACCTGGTGACACCTGAGGGAGTAGAAACCCCCGTTTGCACAGGAGCCAGGGTTAGCACAGCAAACAGCAGTAAAGAGAAAACCTTTTGTACTGAAACAAATGCTTTGAATCTAAGGGACAGTTCACACTAAACTGCAAAAAAAAAATTTCCATATATCGCACTTCTGAACTAGATTTTAGAGTGTTTCTTGACTTTCTCTTATGTTGAAATAAAGGATCATATTTTAACAACAGTATATGAGCAAAGAGAAATTGAATGCTCTAACTCGAACCACTGTGAAATACAGCCCTTGTGTGGAGTGGGCTGATGCACCTGTTGGTACCTGTGAGGCTCTGACCTCTGGGCAGCCCTGCAATGCTGAGGGCTGGGAAGAGACCAGCCTTACTCTCAGCTGTGCAAACATTGAATGATTCAAACAAAAAATACAAAAAAAGGGAATAAAGAAATAAAATAAACTTTAAATATTAGCATTAGTACTTTTAAAAGTTTTCAAAAAATGAAAAGAGCAATGGTATGATTTTACAGATTGTAATATAAATGCAATATAAATATAAATTTAAATAATGTAATGTAAATGAGAGATTATAAAATAAAACATATTCAAGCAATTGTTTTTCCCTCTAAAAATTATATGCACTAGTCCAGAAAACTAGGTCAAACTAAATTATTTAAAATTAGAATTTAATTTCTATTGTTAAAAAGGAAACTTTATTGCACAAAATCAGGAAAATACTGAAGAGAAGCAGTCACCTGTTATCTTAAAAATTATAGAAAACTGAAAACCAAGAACAGTTTAATCTTAATCAAAGAGAACAGCAACAGAAATATTAAAATAAATTAGAAATTGGAATACATCTACAATACAGCCAGATCTTAAGTGAAATAGTCATTAGAAATAAATTAATAATTTAGTTAATCAATAATGTGTCTTTATAATGCATAACTTATTTCTATTGGAGAGTATCAATACTTATTGTAGTCATCTTATTTAAAATAGCCACTAAAAGGAGATTAAAAAAAAAAAAAAATTGAACAAGTTTATGTACCGCTACTCAGACTTAGTGATAAAGTTCTGCTGATTCATACAGTATTCCACTTCTAGTCATCACAGAAATAAGGACATCACAGTCTAGCACTATATCAAGAAAAAACAACTTTACCATGCACAGCTTGATGGTATGTGGCACCTTCAGTAGCCTAATCCAGAATCCATTTTCCTCCTGGAAATGTGGGTTTGTTTTGTTTTTTGGGTTTGTTCATTTTCCGTTTTTTTTTTTTTTTGTTTTTGTGTTTTGTTTTTTTTTTTTTTTTGTTTGTTTTTTTGTTTTGTTTTGTTTTGTTTTGTTTTTTGTTTTTTTGGGTTTTTTTTTTTTTGTTGTTTTTGTTGTTTTTGTTTTGTTTTGTTTTCTGTTTGTTTGGTTTGGTTTGGTTTGGTTTGGTTTGGTTTGGTTTGGTTTTTTTTGCTCATTTTGTTGTTTGGTTGGGTTTGTATTTGGGTTTTTTAAATTATTATTTTTAAAATATATAAATGCATATCTCTCTCTCTTCATTAGTACTGACAGATACTTACTTTAGGCCTGACCCTGAAAATATGCAATGCAGTATTTTCAAGATTTCAGTCTTAATTTTAATTATATCCTAGGATCCTATTTCAGTCTAATATGCAATTTTGATAACTATACTTGTTATTCTTCAGGAAACTTACTAGTTTTTTAAACGTGGGTACAACTGCTAGTTTACCCTTTCCTATTTCTTTACCCTGAAATAGTTTTATTGCACTGACATATCTGCACCTTAACATTTTCTTAAGAACTAAATCCTGGTGCTATATTCCCCCTTTTGTGATGGAGGAGGATGAGGGAAAGGGAAGGCAAAGCAAGCATCACTCATGTCTCAAATTTCTCCTATTTCCTTTACTTCTTGTCTTTTTTTATTAGTGAGAAGCTTTAGGAAATGAATTTTGAAAATATTATTTTTAAATGTGTCCTAATCATTTACACTCACCAAACTGTAGTGTAACCATGCATGGATTAGACCCCTTTTTTTTTTTCCTGTGCAAAGTCACATTAATTTTACAAATACTACAGGCACTTGCAGGACAAAGCTCCAGTTTTTTACTTTTACTATTTATTGTGTCTTGCCTTTTGTTTAACATTTATCCAACTATATGCCTTGCTTTTCCTTATATTCCAATATATTTTCCTTATATTCCAATATCAGGAATATTGGATATAGATGAGGACAAAATAGCAAAAACATTTTGCTTGACAAGGTTAATATCCACAACTTGTGATTGAGAACAAATTATTTAATTAGAATATACATTACTTTTGCATTGAAATGGAAAAATTGACAAGCAAACCAGTGAAAAGAGACTATAAAAAAATTCATTTTTCCCTTTCAAACTGTGGCTTCTTAGCTCTGTTCCATGAAAGAGCATGAAGATAACACTAGAGCTGAGAACATAAGGCAGTTTGGATAAAACTGAAGGGATGTAAGACACGACTCATAATTCAGATATCTTGACATGTTTATTAAAAAGCTGCCATTATTTTAAATTTTTTCATCTTTACCAGTGTTCACAATGATAATTAGGTCATGGTGCTACATGGGTAGTAAATGATGGGTAAGCATCATCACTGGGCAGATTTGCATTCTGTGGTCAAAACTATTTAGGTTTCTGGTCTCCACACAAAGGATGGAAACAATGAGTTGGGGTCAAGCCAGCTGCCACCAGCAGTGGTGCTGTGTGATAAACACGCCAGGCTGACAATTTCCCCAGGTGTGGTGGTGCATCCCCCCGCACTGCCCTCATCCCCAGGGCTCCTGCACGACCTCAGTAGCTCTAATGGGCCCTGACCTTCCTCAAGGGGCTGGCAGGGAGGGGCCCTTGGCCATACCAGGAACTCTTGCATGGCTCAGGTGGGAGTGCTATGGCCACACACCAGGGATACCTGTTGTCATATCAAGAAGATGGAAACGTAATCATCTGACAGCCTTGGAACATTTCTCACCTGAATTTTAACCCAAATGGAATGGTACCATTGATACTGTCCTTTTGAATAATTTCAGTAACTAAGATTACAGCTGGGATGGAGTTTCAGAAGCAGGGGTGTGTGTGTGTGTATTACTCTGAATTTTGTGAGTCAAAGTGATAGTTTCTCTTACCCTTTGTGCCAGATTACAAAAAAAGTGGGACCTTTGTTTTAAAGGCTTGCAATATGAGTTACTGTTATTCTACTAAAGCAACATGGACAATTTTGCTGGCAAATAATGAGCAAACAACTGAAAAAATCCCAAAATTAGGGATTCAATAGTTTAGTATCCAATAGTTTAGTATCCAATAGTTTCAACTCATTTGTATTTAGTCCATACCAAGCAGAAAAAAGCTTGTTGTATTGTTCAGTTTTAATTTCTTGATGCTTTGCTTTTTTGATCTGAATTACTATTCTTGATTTTTATGCTCTGATCATTTCTGGTTCAGCTCCTAACTCAGATGGCTGTCATGAGAACATAAAATGTATGAACTTCACATGAAATGAAGGATTGTTACCACCTATGCAATGTTTTGTAATCATTTCAATGTTCAGTCATTTTATTGTTTTCAGCCTCACTGAATGTTTGCCCTTTGCACATTAAGGAGTGGACCTAGTATGACACCATTTTGTGTAAGTAGAATCTCCTGTCTAAGACATAGGACCTCACTTTCTACAGAGTGATAAGCAGAAATAGCACAGCTGCTTTGCCAACAGTTTAAAGAAAAAAGACGACAATATTTTAGAATATATTCTTTATCCGAGAATTCTTGCAGTGTATCAAGTAATGGAATTATAAACTCTATTTCCCTGCTATTCTGAATGTACTCATTAAAAAATTAAAAAAAAAAAAAAAATCTTCATATCTTAAAATAACTTGGTGTTTGGAGATTGGATTTGGAATGTGTTGCTCAAGTTTATAAGTCTGTCTGTCCTCTGAGATATAGCCTATGGACTGAAGGACATTCATTCTTTATCACAGCAGTAAAGATTAAATGAATTTGAGGGATCAAAGGTCACAAATATTGCTGACTGTCAGTTAGGGTCTGGAGGTTATTAGCAGAAGGTTTTTGAAACTGCCATCAGTATTTACCTCATCCTGCAAAGAGACATCAAAGGACAATGGTTCTTTTCCCTGCAGTCTGCCTTGTATTAACAAGTAAAGAAGAAATAAGTGAACAGCAGAAGAAATAGTTGAACAGCACAGCATTGAATGTTAAGCTGATCATGAGAAGTTGTCAAGTAGTTCATATTTCCTAACACTGTGGTCTGGTAGACAAAACTGAGATCAGTAAATAAGAAAAGCAGCAAGGAGAAAAAATTCTCAGTCCTAAAATTTTTGGAGATAGGATAACTGGAGCATAACTAACTTTATGGTCAAACAAACATAATCCTTTCCTCTTCACATGGTATTTCATAGGCTGTATTGTTATTAAAGCTTGTTACATTGAAGCTAAGGTATTTCAACGTCTGAGGCTTTTAAAAATATCATTGAATACAAAGAAATTTGGAGATTTTAATTTAAACACCTAACAAATACAGATCCCTTGAAAATTCTCAGTTATGTTGGTCTATTTTTGTCCAGTGTGCACATAGCTCCTCCCTAGATTTCTCTGAGCATGCAGCCTGGGATACAGACCTTCCTGCTGCTCTGTGATCCCACCAATATAGCAGGCCACAGAATCATAGAATCATTAACCTTGGAAAAGACCTCCAAGACCCTGGAGTACAACCGTGCTGGAGAGCCAGGATCAGCACGTAATTTAGACCATAGCAATTATTGCCACATCCATGATTTCTTGAACACCTAAAAGGATGTTGCTGCCACCACTTTCCTGGGCAGCATGTTCCAATGCCTGATCACCCTTTCAATGAGGAAATTCTTCCCAATGTCCAACCTCAACCTCTTCTGGTGCACCTTGAGGCCATTTTCTCTTGACCTGTCAGTAGTTGTCTGGGAGAAGAGGCTGTTCCTTACCTGACTGCAATCTCATTTCAGGCAGCTGTAGAGACCAATAAGGTCAAATCTGAGCATCCTCTTCTCCAGAAGAAACAACTCCAGTTCCCTCATTCACCCCTCATAGGACTTAAACACTTTCCCCACCTTCATTGTCCTTCTCTGGACACACTGCAGTGCCTCAATTCCATCACTCCTTGTACCCAGAACTGAACACAGAACTTGAGGTGTGCCCTCACAGCGCCAAGTGCAAGGGGCACAGTCACTGCCCTGGTCCTGCTGGCCACACCATTGCTGATACAGAGCAGGATTTCATTGGCCTTCTTGGCCACCTGGGCACAGCCAGGTCATGTTCAGCTGCTGTCCACCAGCATCCCCAGGTACTTTTCCTCTGGGCAGATTTCTAGTCATTCTATCCTCATTCTTTCCCCAGCCTGGAGGTATTATTAAAGGCTTTATTTAAGCCCAGGTAGACAATATCCAAAGTCTTTCCCTCACCCATTAAGTGGGCCACCTAGTCATAAAAAGAGATCAGTTTGTTTAAGCAGGATTTGCCTTTGCTAATTCCGTGATGGCTGAGCCTGATGCCCTCATTGTCCTGTACATGCCCTGTGGTCACACTTCAGATAATCTATTCCACAACCAGATCTGCAGGACACACTACTCAACTCTCTTTGGCATAGGTGATAACAGTTACCATAGTTCATAATCCTCCTTTTCTGGGCAGAGGCCTTGTGGTTTAAGAAGGAAAATCCCAAGCTCAACATCAAAGAGTAACCTGGTCAGAACCCTTCCGGCTCTGCCAATTTTGTGTATCTCACCAAGAGAGGTCACTGTTGTGTGTAAATCTGGCTTTGAAAAATGAGAATGAGAGCAGCTTTCTCTGCTCTCTGCCTTAAGATGTGTGAATAAAAGCTTAAATCAGCACTATTGGTTCATAAGTAACTAAAACTGTGATTCACATGAATGCACTTTTCAAGAGATAGTTTTCTTGCTTTAACTGCACATGGATGATATCCGTGAATTTCCAGGCCAATAAAGGGGACTACCAATATGCAGAATACACTTTACTTGCCTGATTTGAGGTAGAATCTTCCTGAGTAGGTGCAGTTCCAGGGCGTGAGGTTCACACCAGTTCACATGACCAGAAAGATCCATGTGGCTACTGGGGAATGTGACATTCAAAATTCATCAGCCTCCTTTGATTTCATCAACAAAATCATTATTGCAAAGCACATGATACAGACCCAAATCCTTCACACTCAATTTTAAGAATTTGAGATGTCGTAAATGCTGTCTTTGAGTCAGAAGGGAGAGGCAGGAACCTGCAAAACCTATTTCAGTTTGCTTAAGAAACACATAAACAGGCTTATCTTCCTCCTCTTGGTCAGCTAAGTCAGGCATAAAGCCTGGGTATGTTCTACATTTCTTTTATGAATATATAATTCAGAAAAACATATATTTGTCTATAGACACAATAACTGTATTAGATGGCCATAGGAAGCATTTACTAATACACTGGTAATATGATTCTAAACTGCTCTAACACTATAATATTTTCATTTGCATGCAAGGTTTTTTTTTTTTTTTTCTAAAATACTAGCATGATTAATACAGGAAGTTATGCAAAATAGAAAAATTTATGCAAATAGCATTCTTTGAAGTTTTGAATTAAGTGCTTTGCTCTGGAGTACACAGCATACACACTGAATGCTTGATGGCAGGAAAATATGTTTAGATTATATTCCAACAATGTCAGTTTATGTTGATCCTTTCTGACCATCAAAAAATGGCTTGCTGGTCTTCTGTACCTCATTACCTCTGTTCTGTTTTGAAAATCCAGTCACATGGGATCAATCAAAAAATCTCATAATTGGGACTTGCCATTATTTTGTCTTCTGGAACACATCATGTGTGCATAGCTCACACGTTGCTTTGACATTCAGAAATATAAAAACTCAAAACCACCAGAGAAACTACAGCAAAGAAACTTCACTGTCCCAAACTGCACATATTAGAGGACTTTGAAGATTCCAGCATAAACTGATTGGTAATTTCTCCTTGTCTGTGATGAAGAAGTTGTACTGTCAGGCTTTTTGGTAAAAGGTGTAAATTTCGAGTAGGATCCCTGTGTTATTCCAGGTTTATCTCTTTCAACAGGTTGTAGCTATCACTCAAACTAAATTCAAAATTAATATGCACAATCTCCTGTTTAAAAAAAAAAAAAAAAGGACCATTACCTTACTTCATACATTATTTCATTACCTTACTATAGTATATTTGTAAATTCATATTATTTGAATATACATAGTAGAGCAACCAATAGATTTATTTATTCCTTGAGGCTAAAAATACCCTAACAAATGTTCTTCCAAAAAATCAAACCAGAATTTTGAATCTTTGGGCTGATTTTACTTTACATCTTTACATTATGATTTTACATCTCTTTTTTAAGAGGAACAGAGCTTCACCTTTATTCAAAACTATGAATTTCTGGGTTTATTTCATAGAGGAGCCAATATCAATCAGCATAGGTTAGTGCTGAAAGAAGGAGAAAGCTTACAACAATGGGTGGGGTAATGCTTGCCCTACACTGAGAATAGTTCTTGATTTCAAATATTCTTGATTTCAAAATTCTTGATTTCAAAGACCCCTCACTATGTAAAAGAAGCATGAGAGACTATGTTTCTTTCAGAATTACAGGGTTATTACTCTGATAAGGACTTATTTAATGGATCATGCACTAAATATCTGATCAGATGTGACATGTCATCTGTAAAAGACTTATTATCTGCACTTTTAGATTCTAGAAGAAAAGTATATTTCACATGCTGCCTGAAAAGAATAGTTTTAAAATCCCTTCTAGTGTCAAATGCCTGCGAGCAGTCACAGAATGCTATGTCAAGGTCTGGGCTTTCAATTTCCTCAGGTCTTTAAGAGAGTGCCATGTCAGCAACATTTTAAATGGAAATAAAATAGTCATTAGACAGATGGGGCAGTGCCTTTCACCAAGCCAGATGCTAAATGGCTGCTGTAACATAGACAACTTTCCTCCCTTACTGAGAAAAAGTACTGAGAAGGAGTTCTGCAGTGGAATAAAGCAATGACCTGGACATTAAAGAGTAAGAGGTCACTGCAAAGAAAAAGAAATATGGGAGTAAAAACCCACTGAAAACCCTGTGGTTTTCTCTCCCACCTCCATCCCCATCATCTGCTCCCCCACCATCCTGTATTATGTCCTCCCTCTCCCTGCCATTCTCAAGAGGTTTTTCTTGAAGAACCTATCTCATACTTTCACTCTGCAGTTGTTTATTTTAGAGAAGTAAATATACTGAAGAATACTCCTTAAAGTCAGAAGCACCAGCACACCTCAAGCATATCATTACCCCAGCATTACTTACTTTTTTCTTGTGCTCTTACTCAGAACATAGGTCAACAGTTGTACACATGGACTCAATTTAAAGAGTGGCTGTGAAATTTTACCCTCCATATATACATATGAATATACAGAGAGTTTTTCCTGAAATATAAGCTAAACATTTCCAAATGGAAGGAGAGATGGAGAGAAAATTATTTGGAGCCTGAAAAACTATTCTAATTCCTTTCCAATAATTGTCTCAATCTGAAGAGGATTACAGATGATAATGCAAAATAAGTTCCCCTAAAAGCCTCAACTCAGTGGTGTGAAGAAAATCTGATGACTAATGGTTGCAAAAGAACCAGTGTTTTCTTACGAAGAGTGTGAATTATCTATTATATTTCAATTCAATGCTTATATGACAAAATAAATTTTTAAAGCTAACTGAACCATTAATAAACAAAATCAATTTATTTTTAATTCTTTTATTTCATGTCCTCATTAAACCTGTGTAGAGGTTTGTACAAAAGCACGTGGGGTATTTTGAATTTGGTGAGCTGTTACTGTTTTTGGAAGGAAAAAGGGAATGTGGAAACTTCAAAAATGGATTCTAGGATGCTCTAGAAGGGTCAAGTTTCTAACAGCATTGTTCAGTATGAAGAAGAGTCTTCTGGTAAGCAGCAATTACCAGGAAAGCATTTTTCACAAGGAAAGCAAAATATAGCAAAGAGAACAATCTCATATTGGTGCTGCACCAGAAGCTCAGACGGGTTCTGATAATTATCTGTCTGCAACCACATCACTATCCTTTTGAAAGCCTGCTTTCAGGGACAGTTACAGTTCATGCCACTCATCACTCTCACAAACTTCCCCAAGCACTCTTAAAAATTTGCTATTATAGACAAAGGCTAAGGTCTCTGAAGCAGCCTGTGGTTACAGACCAGTTTTACTGATTTATGAAAGGTACAGTCAGAAGTCAAAATTACCCTGTATTTGCATATGTTCACATTTTGGGTATGCATTCACTGCATGAGAAAAGCCAAGAGATGTTAGAATCGACTTCCAGACAGTGAGAACAAGGCAGGGTGGAAGCATCCTGCATCTCTGAAAGCTGTATTTGAGAATTTAGGCAGGGTACAAACCAAGGGGACCACAACATGGGCGCTAAGGTCTCACTAGTTGGACATCCCATGCATAATTTTTTTCTGAGCTTTTACCATTTGTGTTTAGTTCATTAGTCCTTCCCTGTTGCTGTAGGTGAGGGAATGAGGGAAAAAAAATTCATTGGTTTACTACAATAGGAATGGCAGACATGACAGAAATAACTAGAAGTAGCTCATTTGTTTGCTTTCTCAGTGGATGCCACAGTTACTCTTCTTGTGACATCGTACCCACCAAAAACTCACATAGTTTTCAATGTTTGGAGTCCAAAGGGATGTCTCACATTGTGATAAATCAGAAAAAATGAAATATTGGTGTGTCATATGTAGACGGTGATGCTAATCTGGTCTCTATATGGTGATAAATGAACTATCTGGCTCAGCATCCAAACAGTATTTAGCATCTTCAACTTGCTAAAGCAAGAAAACAGACACCTGGCAACATGTTTTATTCAGAGTACTTGGTATTATTTAGAGAAGTTCATCCTTCTCAAAAACATTATCATTCTCCTGTCATACGTGAACACACCTTCTACAGACATGGCTGCTTGCTCTGCACAATTGGTCCCTCAGAGCAGATAGTTAATAGTGCAGGTTATATGGAAACTTATTCTGAGCTGATCCCTGTGTGATATTTCCTCTATTTTGTATTTTCCTGCTGGATTTATATGTACCGGTATTGGTTTTTCAGGACCAGACATCTTAATATTGCTACTTTATTTTTCAAATAGGCATTGGATGAGGCAGGCAACCTAGTAACTAACGACGAGGAGAAGGCAGAAATGCTTAATGCCTTCTTCGCCTCAGTCTTTAGTGGTAAGACAGCTTGTTCTCAAGACCACTGTCCTCATGGGTTGGTAAGTGGTGCCAGGGAGCAGAATGGTCCTCTTGTTATCCAAGAAGAGGCAGTCAGAGAACTGCTGAGACAGCTGGATATTTATAAATCAATGGGACCAGATGGGATCCATCCCAGGGTGATGAGGGAGCTGGCAGATGAGCTTGGGAAGCCGCTCTCCATCATTTACCAGCAGTCCTGGCTCACTGGGGAGGTTCCAGACGATTGGAAACTGGCCAATGTGACACCCATTTACAAAAAAGGTAGGAAGGAGGATCCTAGTAACTACAGGCCAGTTAGCCTGACCTCAGTACCAGGTAAAATAATGGAGCAGTTCATAATGAGTGCTATCACACAGCGCTTACAGGATGGCCAGGGCATCAGACCCAGTCAGCATGGGTTTACAAAGGGTAGGTCGTGTCTGACCAACCTGGTCTCCTTCTATGACCAGGTGACACGCCTGGTGGATACAGGAAAGGCTGTGGCTGTTGTCTATTTAGACTTCAGCAAGGCCTTTGATACTGTCTCCACAGCATACTCCTGGAGAAGCTGGCAGCACACGGCTTGGACAGGAGCACTCTGTGCTGGGTTAGGAACTGGCTGGGCGGCCGGGCCCAGAGAGTGGTGGTGAACGGTGCTGCATCCAACTGGCGGCCAGTCACCAGTGGTGTCCTCAGGGCTCTGTGCTGGGGCCAGTTCTGTTTAATATTTTTATAGACGACATGGATGAGGGCATTGAGTCTTTCATTGGCAAATTTGCAGATGACACTAAGCTGGGAGCTTGTGTTGATCTATTGGAAGGAAGAAGGGCTCTGCAGAGAGACTTAGATAGATTAGATAGATGGGCAGAATCCAACAACATGAAATTTAATAAGTCTAAGTGCCGAGTTCTACATTTTGGCCATAAGAATCCCTTCAGCGTTACAAGCTGGGAACAGTGTGGCTGGATAGTGTACAGGAGGAAAGGGACCTGGGGGTGCTGGTTGACAGCCGGCTGAATATGAGCCAGCAGTGTGCCTTGGTGGCCAAGAAGGCCAACGGCATCCTGGCCTGCATTAGGAATTGTGTGGCCAGCAGGAGCAGGGAGGTCATTCTTCCCCTATACTCGGCACTGGTGAGACCACATCTTGAGTACTGTGTCCAATTCTGGGGCCCTCAGTTTAGGAAGGACATTGATATGCTAGAACGTGTCCAGAGGAGGGCAACAAGGCTGGTGAAGGGCTTGGAACACAAGCCTTATGAGGAACGTTTGAAGGAGCTGGGGTTGTTTAGCCTGGAAAAGAGGAGGCTTAGGGGTGACCTCATTGCTCTCTACAACTTCCTGAAGGGAGGCTGTAGACAGGTGGGGGTCGGTCTCTTCCACCAGGCAGCAACTGACAGAACCAGAGGACACAGTCTCAAGCTACGTCAGGGAAGGTATAGATTGGATATTAGGAAGAAATTTTTCACCGAAAGAGTAATAAAATACTGGAATGCTCTTCCCAGAGAGGTAGTGGAATCGTCATCTTTGACAGTGTTCAAGAAAAGGCTGGACATGGCACTTAGTGCCATGCTATAGTCTATACTCTGAGTTGAGGTGTTTAGGACATAGGTTGGACTCGATGATCTTGGAGGTCTCTTCCAACCTCAATATTCTGTGATTCTGTGATTCTGTGATTGCAATACTTAAAAGAAGCTTTTACTGTACAGCTGCAGAAATGTTCACATGTGATTCCAGTTAGTATTGAAACAGCACAAAATGCCAGCAAGCCTACTTAAGGACAGCCAGGATATTTATTTTATCTTATATTGGTCTTTATATTAGCTCAACAGAGAGCTAGCAAAATCATCTTAATCTATGTAATTCTGCTTAATATTTGTCATTTTATAAATTTCTGCAAAGAATTCAGAATAAAGTTGAAATATTTCTTGGGCTCTGTGGCTTTATGACCAATTAATATAAAAAGCTATAGGAATCTCTATTAAAATCTGAGAGATGTTTTTGTAAAGGCATTGATATATCTCCACAGAATTTAATCTAGGCAGGAAAATAAACAGATAAAGATGACCAGTTATGTTCTGGAAAAATTGATCTCTGTGAAACTACAACTTATTCTAAAATCTTGAGTACAACCTGTCTGTTAATTTGATTCTTTCCACTACAGTGTTTTCAGCTATGGCCACATAACTAAATGAATTTAAGTATCAATGAAACACTATGTTTATAAAACATTGTTCTCTTGAAGGAGAAAATGTGACAGAGTAACAGAAAAGGTATCATGAACTTGCAAACTGCTGGAAAGTACAACAGTTGATCTGCTATGAATATGACATATGATTTGAAAGCTGACCCTCAAAGTAAGACAAGGAGAATACAAAATAATACGAATAATAAAGGCCACTGACAGGATATCTGACCAAAATATTTAATAGCTACCAGGTTGTCTACAATAAAGCTGCCACCAAAATGATCATGCACCTGTAACTACATAGAGTTTTCTCCAGGGAACTGGGGAGTGGGAGAAGATCAGAGAGAGTTGAGGGAACTTTTTGGTGAAATGGGCAAAGGAAACAGTCTACAGAAGTGATAACTACTGTCTTCAAAGATGAATGGATTCCTTTTTTCATCATAAACTATCCAGATATAAATTTAGAGGTTTATATTTTCTCACAGGTTCTGGCATGTGTAGCTTTGTTGATTTATAACATTGTCACTCTTGGTGTCTGCCCTTCCTCTACATCGGAAATTTATCACAGCAGTGTTGGTGGACTCAAACTGTATTGGCTTTCTAGCTGCAGCATCTTGCAGTAAATACATTCACCTGAGCCATGCTCTTTGTCAGTTTTAGCTAGTGCTGTGCACAGTGAACTGTAGCAGAAGTAAATGTGTTGCCTTAAAACTCATTCCTCAGCATTTTCTGCTGTTTCACTGCTGTGTGAGCTAGGAATTAGCACATTTGATTTTCCTGCTACAGCTAAGGGGCACAGTTGTGGGTCATGGCAACACCATAAAGTCTGCAACACTGCACAGCCCCTTGGTAAAATTCCTCTTGTGAGATGTGACCAGAGGTCCAGATATCTTCAGACAAGCTATGTGTTCACACCTGTATTTCAAACTGTCCTTCATTTTTAAACCCTTTGTTTTCTTCCACCAGTTCTTGGCATTTCATATCTAACTATGAGAAATTATTTGGGATCTCATGTTTTTTTGCATAAAGGAGGATATTTTATTATTTCTACCTATTACTCCTGTTAAAATCTATTAATTTATTCATGTTTATTTCTGCTGCAGCAGTTGACCACTACAAAGATTTTAGAATATTTTATTGATTGTTGCTGATAAATAAGCTAAAATTGAATTCATCATGATCTGCTGCTATTTGTGTTCACTCAAAAACATTTACAGCTCTAAAATATTTTTATATTAACTGAATTAATTAATATAAAATCATCGTATATAAGCTCACATAGAATCTTTAAAAAGGAAAAATATTACCTTTTCTAGCAACAATGAAGATTCATTTTAACAGTCTAACCTGTTAAACAGTCTAACTGTTTAACTAGTTTAACAGCCTAACTGTTCTAGCAGCTACATTTATTATAAACATATATTTTGTTAGCTTTTCAATTTTCTTCTTTATTCTTAGTTTTGCAACTCAAAAATTTTAATTACATGTCCCTCATTATATTAATTGATTTTATTTAATGTGAATTATTATTTTCTTTTACTAAATTAAAAAAAAAATGGGTGTTAGCTATTTCAATTATTTTCTGAATTCAGCTAATGAAATCCTCCATAACCTGAAGTTTCTTCTTCCTTCTGCTTCCTTTTCTTTCCCATTGTATATGGAAAATCTATTCCTGTTTCCCTCAATCCTTTCAGTAAGTGTATCATTGTAGTGGTGATATTATTCTCTTTCTATTCCTCTGAGTATCAAGTTTTCTGCATTTTCTGGCTTGGCTGGTTTTGCCCTCTACAAAATTTATAGCAAAATAATTTAAATGGCTCACATCTTTCTCTTCTTTTTCATGTGTTTACATATAATCCAAGAATTGCGCACTTTTGAAACCTTCTCAAGGTACAGATCTTGCCCTGTCACCTAAACCCTGGCATATTTATGAATTAAAAAGATATGAAACTAATTTCTTTTGTATTAAAGTACTGTAAAATTACTGCATTAGAATTCTAGAAAAATCCAAAATAATATTTTTCTCAACTCTACCAAGTCATCCTTTAGATTATGGAAGGGGGGAAAGGTAAAGAGTAGGAGTATATGGCATTCCTAGGTAGAGACTACTTTTCTAATTTACTGATATTTAAATCACTTTTCGAAACAACAGGCAGATCTGCAATTAGATTACTTGTTCTTGCTTTGATGAGCAAGAAATTCTGGCCTACTGTCATAATAAAGTAACAAAGCACACTGCTGGATGAAGAGTCCAACCATAAGAGAGAATTGAAAATTAGAGCTGACAACAATACATTAAACAATGAAACTACAGGTGACTGATCACACATAAAGGCCAGTTAATTAAAAACAAATTGCATATAACATTTAAGTTTTGTTATACATTTTCAATATGGTTCAATGGCTTTCTTAGATCAGGCATTAAGTAGCCTTTATTATCTTGAATTTCTCTTCCACAGAAAGCAGGAAGACTGACAACATTTTAGCATGTTAGGAATTTATATGAGTAATTTATAAGAATTGTTTTATTTCATATTATTTGCTCCAATAATCTCAATAGCAGGAGACCACAACTTCTTCCTCATAGCAGTACTGTACATTGCATGGTAAGACAAAAGGGTAGATAAATTAAGTAACTGAATCTCATAATGAAGAAAATCAATTTCTACTGCTTGATAAATCAAAGAAAATTCAAAGTCAATAGAACGATCCAAAATTTATGCCAGAATAAAGCAGAACCTTGTTTTCTTCTTTTTCTCAAATACCAACTGAAGCATAGGGCATTTCAAGGAGTTTAATGACTAACTGGATTTAATGGCACTTGACTGCAGTTCATACCTTCAGCTTCTCTCACTAGTTATCAATCCCCAGGAAATTATCTGTTTCAGTCATGACTGTTTGTGTAATGAATTTTAAACAGTTTGAGAAGATTTTAAACACAAGAGATGATGTCTTAATGAAAAGTATTTGAGTCTATAAAATTTTTTCTTCCCTTGGAGTATTAGGTTTTCCTGGCCAGGTTTTCAAATGCAGGGATCTAGAGAGGTGAGATGCTGCTGGAAGCCAATCCCAGGTGGCTCCAAGATAGATATATCATGGCCCAAGGCTGGGCCAGTCAGAAAAGATGATAAGTCCTCTGTGATAATATATTTAAGAAGAAAAGGAAAAAAAAATATTGCACAGATTTAATTGTGGCAATTAAAGAGAAGAGTGGAGTGAGAATATGTGAGAGGAACAACTCTGCAAACAAGGTCAGTGAAGAAAGAGGGCAGGAGTTGCTATAGGAGTCAGAGCTGGATTCCCCTGCAGCCATGGTGATGCCCATGGTGAAGCCCATGGAGGACCACAGGGATGCAGAGAGCCCCATGCCAGAGCAGGTGGATGCTTGAGAGGAGGCTTTAAATATGTTGTGTGCTGGAGCAGGTTTCCTGGCAGGAATTGTAACCCCATGGGTGGCCCATGCCAGAGCAGCCTGTCCTTGAAGGACTGCACTCTTTGGAAGAGTGGCTCAGGTTGGAGCAGTTTGTGGAGAACCGTTATTTGTGGGATGAACTGACGTTGGAGAAGTTCATGGAGAACTATCTCCCATGGTAGTGACCCCATGCTGGAGCAGGGGAAGGATTCCTCTGCCTGGGCAGCAGGAGAAACAGCCTGTGATGAACTGACTGTAAGCCCCATTCCCTGTCTCTCTGCACTTCTGGGGAAAGGGGGTAGAGCTGGGAAGGAGGGAGGGGTGGGTGGAAGGTGTTTTTAAGGTCTTACTTTGCTTCTGCTTATCTTGCTCTCTGATTTGATTAGCAATAAATTCAATGAATATCTCTAATTTTACTCTATTTTGCCCAAGACATTATTTGATGACTAATCTCTCCTGGTTCTTATCTCAGCTAAGGAACCCTTTGTTGAGTGGTACAGGGGAGTGATAGAGTGGCTTTGGTGGATGCCTGGCATCCAGACAGGGTTAACTCATGCTTCAATTGCCAAAGGTGGCACCAAAAATACTACAGAAACACATCCACAGTCCAAGCAGGCTGGCACTTGTCTTTACTGGCTATGTTTCCCTCTGCTCATAGCTCCTCAAATTGGTAATCTCTCTGTCTCAATTAAAACTGTGGCAATAGTAGAGATCTATTCACAGAGGGATCTTACTGGGCCAACAATAGACACAAAAGTGCTGTACTTACACAGGTATGCTGAGGACCCTAAATGAAACCTAAAAAAAACCAAAGCATGTTTCCCAGTTTCCTTAGACTGGACATGTTTCCTCATTTGCATACCCCAAATATCAACTAATGGAAATCAAGAAGAGTTAGCTACAAGACATTTATTGATGTTTGCTTTTCCTCAGTTTTTTCTTTCAGTGCTGTCAGGAGTTAAACAGCAATAACAGCTTAGAGTGAGCCCTTTCCTTTTGTGCTCATTCATTTTCCACATCTGGCGCAATCCAAAATACAAAGAATGTTATTGCTAGCCTTGCAGTGAACTGCTAGTTATTGCAGGGCTCCTAACATTTACACATGACTACATGGACATAAACTTGCAGCCATGTAACAGTGCCTCATATGAGTCCCTCTATTTCACTACATTACTGATCTCTGCAGATTCATAGCAAGATGACTCAGTCCTGCAGTAAATCTTCAGGAGTGTTTCCACTGAATGAATGCCTTTCCCATTTTCCTTGTCTTGGTTTTACTGTTGAACAGTGGTAGCTTGTCACTGTGACAAGGTGACCTTTTATTAAGAGTACACTTGGGAAAGTTTTATCTCCTCATGGTTACAATGGCTTATCATCCTTAAAATCAAAAACTTCAGAGTCTCTCTCTCCTGCCACTGGAAATTACATCAGGAGTTATCAAATAACCTCCTAGATCCACCCAAAGCCATGCTCCCTCAGTTACTGCAAAAAAAAAAAAAAAAAAAAAAAAAAAAAAAAAGTTCTGTTCTGGCTAAGACTAGAATAATTCTATACATAGTAAATAGCATTTTGGTGCATAATATCCCCAATAATTCCTAATGATGCAAGAATTCAATTTGTTATTGAACATCACCCATATAACTCAACCTTATTTCCTGCAGTGGAATTTTTACCATGTGTTTCTTGATTCTCCTTTCTTCACCTTTGAGGAAAGATAAAAAAGGCTTTGTTCACTAGATAAACTAAATAATTGGTAATAGGTTTTAGATGCTAAGTATGCTCATAATTTAGAAAGGATAGAAAAGGATTATTTAGTCTGATGTATAAAAATAGTAGGATAGGATGCAAGAGACAAGGGAACATTTAACTTTAATTTTTTTTTTTTTTTTCATAAAAGACTAGCCCAGGGAGAGAAAAGTAGATGAGCCATGTAGGAAAATCACCAGGGTTGTGTTTTTCTGTGTGTTTCTCAAGAGACATAGTAAGTATTTTCTGGAAGCATCAGCTTTATGAGTCAGTTATATGTGTCTTCAGGCAACATAACAATGAAATTAATATTAGCAAGATAGTGTTGGAGTTTATGTTTATCCAGAAAGAATACAGATTATTTTCACTCTGCATTTATGATGTATCACTTGAAGGAACAGGAAAGAATAGGCAATGGAGAACATCAGTATTAAAACCCATTTTAAAAAACCTTATCTGAATTAAGAAAATAATAAAAACATCAGAAATAAATTTCATCTAGTGAGAGAGAACTATCTAACTAAAAAGAGACCTAAGTTGATCCGAATTTTGAGGCTTCTCTGTGGGGTGCAGTCTGAACTACTGCATTGATTTATATTGGGTCAAGGGTAAAGCCTATTGGTCCTGATCTGAAAGAGATATCTTCATACTCATGTTCCCATGAATTTGAAACATGGGGTTTTTTAAACCCACACTTCTAATCTTAGATCTGAATTCTTTTCAAAGAGTCGTTCACTACATTTATATAATTATCCATTAGTCCTTCTAAGAGGTCTCTGAGCTTAATGTGGATCTCTGTGTAAGTAAATTAATTAAAGAAATAACATTAGATGTGCATTATCTCAAATTACAGTTGTGCAACTTAAAGCAGAGCTTTAGTGATTGTGCTTTGGTTTAGATGTAGCAAGCTTGCATAAATTGACTAAAGGTAATGGAATTCATAAGCATTTAGGTTCTTCTTCAGAATCACCTCTGTTTTGCCTCAAAATCTACAAAAACCTGTCAAGTTAATATTCATGTAACAATGGATTGTACGTTTTAAATACACTACTCTTTAAATAGGTATTCATTTGTGAGGGCCCTAGGGTTTTTATTAAATATATTTATATATAATGGATGGAGAGTACATTAATTTATAAGGTCAGTATTCTTTTGCTTTTCCTCTTTAAGGCTTTAGACATATTAATTTGAAAGTTTCTTTCTTAATTATTAATTTATATATATTAGGAACTATTCTTAACCACTATTTTTATGAATAGTTACTTCCAGTAAAACATGTTCATCTGTTCATCCAAACACTGACAAAGTACATTACAAATAATATTCAATTTATGATAGTACCAGGAACCTGAGCTTAGACTACTCCTTTGCTGCACAGACAAAGATGAGTAAAACAAATTACCTGATTTCAGAAGTGCATGTAGTTCTTGTTAGACCACTGCTCTGTGGACAGCAAGGCTGCACTTGTTATCTCCAAACATCACCTGCTGATTTTTAGCTGACCTTTCAGCAGAATATCTGAGAAACAGCATGTACAGGTCCCAGTCACCCTGTCCATTGCACTGCAGCTTGACAAATCACAACCCAGTTGCAGCAAGACAGAAACTTGGCATGCTTTATTGCCCTGAGAGACGTGAGCTTCTCTGTAGGTCCTGATGTATTCCAACTACCAGGAATACTCTAGCCAACTGTTTGCTATAGTACAAGCAAGAACATGATCAACAATGAAAACTGACAATTTGCAGTCATTTTTTCCAACGAATAAATGTAGAATTTTAAAGAAATCCAGCCTGCCACTTCTCTACATCTAATTTTTGCTACTATGAATACCTTGCAGCTCAGGAAATAGCACATTCTGCAGCAGAGCTAATATGCAAAAACTGAATGCAGAATTATGCAGAAGAACCAGAATAAATGAGGTATTTCAGGGCTGAAAGCATTAACTTCATTAATGTTTCGAGCCTGAACTAAATCTTCTCTTCTGCCATGTGAATGTCTTGTGAATGTGAATTGTGAATAACTAAAGAAAATCTGTTGCAGAATGAGAAAGATTACACAACGTATAATAAAAACCCAATTTTTTTTATTGAGACTTGCTTTGTTTCCCTCCAACCTTCTTTCTAATATATAAACACCTCTTTACATATTGACATTTCTCTGTCACCTCATTTTGTGTCTTACAAGCACTTCAGTTTCCTTTTCCTGGCCTTAACAGCAGCTAAACTATCAAGACAACTCATCATCACCAGTTTTTTGTTAACTGTTGATGGTGAAGGGCAAGTTATATATATGGAACAGAATAAGGATAACAAAGGCATCTCTTTGCAGTCTGAAGGCAGTGGGTTACTCAATTTGTTCTGAATTTTCAAAGGGAAATAAATGAAAGTTCAATCTAATAGACTAAAAATTTAAAGAACTTTTTTATTCCAAGGAATAAAATGGCAGCTCATGGGAGATTTGTAATCTATTCAGGGTGGCCATGAATAATACAAAATGCTTTCTTTTATTTGAGTCTCTATGACTTTTAAGGTGCAAAGAATTTTATATCAGTCTTGGTCAAAAAAAAAAAAATAGGTCAGGCCTAGTTAAATATCCTGAAATTAAAATTTTATTTTCACTCCCCTAGTAGAAGGACCTCAGCAAAAGATCTGAAGTTCAACCTCATCCAGGCCTATCCAGCCATACTTCAGCTGCATTGCAGATGCACCTACAATCACAGTTCTCTTCTGCAAATTGGAATGTAGGATTCCCTGTGCCTGACACATACATTTTCTTTGATTCATGTTCCACTTGCTTTACCTGATGATACTTAGAGTGGATGGGAACTTACCAGATGAATTGCAGAGAAATTAACTGACAGGAAACTTGACCTACTGTCACTACAGGAATCTGCTGAGGGCAGAAAGAGCTTAACTGGAACAGAATATGTTATCTTTTGACAACTCTTCAGATTTCAGTCCCAAAAATTACTGTTATTAAAGATGGAAAATTAAGGTAGTTTTTGGTTCTGATAATAAATGTAGGAAAATGAAAAAAGGACTGAAATATCAAAGCAATGTTTGCTGTGGGATGTCTACTTCTTCCTTATGAATGAATCATGTTTATACCCATAAATACTTCAGAAACTTGTAATAATACAGGTATATACCAAATCTTTCTCTCTGATTTTCAGTTACTAATGTCCTTCACCTCATTCTCTCTCAACAGTCTGCATGCTGGCAGTAGATTGTGTATTTTGCAACTATGAGTATCAGATGGTGGTGATGGAAGTCATGCCATCCAGAGGGGCTCACCACCAAACAAAAGGGTGTGCCATTCAGGGGCCTCAACAGGGGGCTGTGGCTGGCTATGTAATCAGGGGCAGATACAGGTCATATTTTGCTGTTGAGAACTGAAATAGGATGTGTGAGAATGTGTATGGAGTCTGAACCTCTATGAATAACAGCTATAAAGTGGTAAAAAGAAAAAAAAAAAAAAAATAAGGACAAAGCATTTAAATGTGAATCTCGCTTGAATTTACAGGAACTTCAGTTTCTGCTTGGAAGGTGCATTGAACTGATACCAAAGAAACAAATCTATTCCAGAGGTGAATTGGGTCTTGAAACAGAATTGACATCTTAGATACAAATCTTAACAATATATGTCATATCCACAATAAGCATGTTCTGAATTTCTCCCAAACAAAGTAGAATTGAATATACCAAAAGGCAAAATTAGATCCTAATACCAGTGAAACACATGGTTTGATTACATGTACCTTGCTAGGATGGTAAAAATCCATTGTAACAACAAGGGAAATTTTATGTCCTTTGAGGTAACCAACCACATAGAAGAACAAAGGTTTGCAAAGGCAGTGAGGTGAAAGACTCCATACAACAAGAATAAAGCCAGCTTCCTGCATTTGATTTACCTGTGACTGAAACAGTTGACTCCTGTTTGAGTGGCATGGTTTCTCTTGACTGTGTTGTAATCAGGAATGCTTTGAATTGAGCTCATGGCAGATGTGAAAATACATTTCAAGAGTGGGATTCAGCACAAGCTTTCATTCTGTTATTTTAATATTCTGCATATAAGTTATCCAGTGTTAGCTAAAATTTGTATTTATTTAGAAGCAGTTGCTCATCTATAACCAGAATGTCTTAGAGATAAGGAAGCAACTCAGGGTGTGAATCAGTACATGCAGGTGACCAAGGGCACCCCAAAAAACCTGCAGGTGAAATGTAAAGAGTTAAGTTATTTCATTACCTCCCTGGCTAGATGATCCCAAAACAACACTGGGCTCCATAGAGACACAAAACAAGGATGCAGGTACCACGAGGCTTAGTCCAAATTTAACTTTTGTTAGAAAAAAAATCCAGGATTCTGGATGTTTTACTTTAAACTAAATTATTAGATGACATATGGCCATACTTTGTGTTTATTTATGAAAAATGGAAATTAACAGTCAGTAACACATTTTACCAGCTTGAAATAGGTTTAAAATTCTTTCAATGCTACAAGAATAAGTAATGTACCTGAAGGACAGCCCCAAATGAGCAAACATCTGTGAAAGCCTTCCTTGATACCTACTGATTTCAATGAGCATCTGGAAAATGTTCAAAGTATCTTGTGGCTTAGTAATGAATCTGCTTATGAATTACATAGAATTCTATTAAACAACTAGAAACTATAACTGTTTTCAAGTTGGTGCAGCCAACTTTCCAAGTTTAAGTTCATATAACATTTTAAGTAAATGTCTCTATATCTGATTTTTTTATTAAAAATTTTGCAGCTTTCTTCATCCCTATGCTGTAATGATTATAAATAGGGGTGCCCCATAGAATAAAATTAATTTGGATACGTTGGAACTTTTTTAAGCAGCACTGATAAATGAGAATTATCTTGTAGTATTGCACTTTGTTCAAATCCCTTTTGATTATTTTGGCTTAGAAATGTTCTTTTTGTGTGGTATCTTGACATATAATTTTTTCCTGTTTTATTTTACATTATTATATTAAGCCAAAATATAGTGACATAATGTAAGGAAAATATAAGCTAAATCTCAGGAGATCATTCATTAAAAGGATGTCAGCAATTTTTGGAACATTCTTTGGTTAAAAGTGGCAGAAGTCCATTCAAAATTTATATGAGACAAATGTCTGGGAAACACTTTAAGATAAAAATAAATAAAATAATGAATTGACAAAGCAACAAACTGAAACGTGACTTAGCTAGTGCTTATCTCTTCAGATATCTCCAGTGTTTTGCAAGGGGTCACTATACAGCTGAATAACACCCTTGTTATTTTTTCATAATATCCCAGTTTGGTCAGTAAACAAACCTAGTGTGCAGTCTATCTAGTCAAAGGCTTGGAAATGCAACGTGATTTTCAGACTTGAATTGTCCTTTCTATTGCCTTTTGATATACATATATATAAATATATAAATTTATATAAATATATATTATATAAAAATATATATAAAAATATAAAAATATATATAAATATATAAATATATTAATTTCCCCATTTCGGTCATGTTACTGACCAATTATAATAAATCTGATATATGTTGCTATCAGGAAAATAAAAACTTTTCCATCCTTGAAAAAATTTCAAGTTCAGTATGGATTTGAAAGTGTGGATTTTGAAGCTAATGCTTCAAAACATGAAGTGAGAAGGAAGATGAGGAGGACTTAGAAAATTTTGCATAGTAGGAAAGAGTCCAATCTGACAGATGGGGTGACCAGCCTAAATTCTCAACTATGAAATTTCATTATCACTTTCTTACATGCACAATATTCAGTGCTACTACAGATAATAAATGTATTCATTGTTTTTATAAACCTATCCCCACTTCTGCATTCAAGCTTACTATCTTCTCTGATTGCACATTCAAGGACACTCTGGAGAAATAATTCATTTAACTTCAACTATGGTTACTCTTTTTTTGTTTTCCCCGGTGGTCTATAATTCTTATTTGTATCTTTTTAAATACCTTTGTAGTATTTTAGAAAATTCAGATGTAAGGAAATATCAAAAGGTCTTTCAGATAGAAATGCTTTCTGTGAGAAAATGCTTAATATTCACTTTGGCTCCACTGCTCTTCAATTTCAAGCATAAAGGCCTTTTACCACTATTAATTGTATATATTTCTGTTTTCTTTAGATGAGATAAATCAAAGAACTGACAAAAATTCAAATTGACAGATATAAATGAAGTGTATATATTGACAAGCTAAAGTGAGCTATTAGAAGTCTAACGTTATAGGCCTTCCACTCCATTAAAAAAAAAAAAAAAAATCCAGAAAATTAATTACTTTAAATCTTCTTCTTTGTGTGCAATCATGGCAGTAGAATGCACTCAGAGAAAAAATTGAAAAAGGACTGCAATTGGATATCCAACATATAGGTCAAGATATGGAACTCCTCTAATAATTGTTTCTGTTGTAAGGATATCTTTAATGTTTAAAGCTTGCATGTAAGTTGAGATGCTTTCATTTATCTGAGTTTTCAAATATTTAATTACTTGCATATCATAACTTTTCAGCACATTTCTAAATATGTCCTTCCTTTAGGTTATGTGCTGGGTTTTTCAATTTTTGTTTTAGACCAAATTATACTTTATGTTAATGAAAAAAATGTCTTCTTTGTCAGAAATATCTAATTTTTTTTTTTTTTTTTCATATGGGGATAGCCACCACTTTTTTCACCTGGTAAAACTGTAGTGATCACTAGTGTAGCAGATTCATTTTTCTTGCACTGATCTGACATCTCATGCATGCATTCATTAAGGTTTTCTGAAATCTCTTACTGATATCTACGTGAGAGAATGCCATTCTTAATCAAGACTGTTGCTGCAATATCTAGAACATACCTATCATACTTTCAAGCCACAAAAGATACTCTGGGTGCTTGCAAAGGTGAGAAGTTTATCCTCAAATCTGAACCTTGCTGGTGGCAGTTGCTCATTTTGCAACATAAATCTTCTATGTAAATGTTAAGTCATGATACTTGCCTACCTCTATAAATAAATAACTACCAGTGTAAAAACAAGAAAGGTGGATGGGATAATGAAGACACTGGAAAAGTTTAGATTATAAAACTGGACAATCAAACTCCCTAAAGGAAAAGTGGAAATTGCCATGATTTAGACTTCAAGGAAATATTTCCAAATAAAACTCACTAGACAAAAGAGCTGCAGAAAACACTTGGAACAAAGATAAGTAATACCACAGACTTCAAAGAGAGTAGAAAATTAAGGCAAAATTATATTCAGCTTGGATTATTTCCATACACATATGGAAATAAACACTAATGTTTTTTAATATTATTGGGTTTTAGCAAAGAATAAATTGAGATAAGCAGTTTACCTAGTTTTAATTTGCATAATATAGACCATCCCTGCCTAAAAACTGTTTGTGTTAATCCACTGGCTAAATTTTCAGAAAATAAAAGGCAGATGGATATGAATATTATATGATACATTTTTTAATACTACTTTCTTTAGGAATAGTCCAATACAAGTGTAGAAACTAAACACAAAGATATCTCAGAGATATTCTCCCTCTAGGGCTCTTCTTACTTCACTGCAGATATGTTGTTTGCTATGGGAATCAGACTAACTCCCCAAGACAGACATTTTGCAAGTTCCAAAGAAAACAGCACACTTCAGAGAGCTCAAATTACTAAATTGCATAGAAAGGACAAAAGCTTTAAGCAATGAGCCTAATTTGAAATGTCTCTAACACCACTATTGTGCCAGGAATTTCTGTGAAGCCCTGCTGCACCTGTTTTTTCTCTGCCAACTGTATGTTTCTTAGCTAAAAGAAGGATAAGGGAGCATACAAAAAATGATTGCAAACAATGGGATGACATTCAGAAGACCTCATTTTAATTCCAAGTGCTCCTACCAATTTCCTATCTTATTTAGACTAAATACATAATCCTTCTGAGATCCTATTGTGTGCTCATAATGGTGCTTTCATGAATTCCTTGTAACAGAAAATATCCTTTGCTATGTTTACATAGCTATATACTATATTCATGGTATTATCTGGAGTAGTGCATTCACAGCATGGCTGCTATGAAATTGAAGCTTAGTGACAGAGGAAGCAATTATGTTTTAGCAATTAGGACTAGCAGGAAAAGTAGAGTAAATTAAGATGGCAAAACAGGGACAGAATAAGAGAAATGGATTGTTGCTAATGAGAATGATAGCCTGGTACAAAACTTCATTGTGTACTAAGGTCTTAATTGCAGGAATTCTCTGAACACACAGGAAAATAGACTTGCACTGAGGATGTCCTGTATGACCAACAGGTCTCTTCCAAATTCACAAGATATTGCAGCTTTAATTACATTCCACAAATGAAAGAGGAAGATATCTCACACTGCTGTTAGGAAGGCAACCACAATCATTAAAATACCTTTTTCAGACTTATTTATACTGTATCAAGATAAAGTATTTTTTACTGAGGTTTTTTCCAAAGCCACCTGAGAGATTCATATGCTCCAGTCCCTGTTAAAATTAAATCTACTAGGCAGCTTTGAAAGTCACAACTTAGCAGCAAAAACAAAGAGCTGTCAACATACAAAGACACTTGCAAGTACGAACCATATGCTGTCTCTGCAGGACATCCTTAAATTAATCAGAAATCTTGGTTTCTATTACATTATATCAAAGAAGCAAAAGTTTAGACTTTGTATTGTTTCTAAAAAAGGAGGATTCATTAAATTCAGATGGTCTCTATCTGGAGACCATTACAATCATTGTGATTATTCAAGCTGAAACTGCTTTTATGTAGCAGCTTCTTTTGCTCCAGAGCTTGCTCTCTCCCTAACCCATGAAGTACAGAATACTAAGATACAGGGGGTTTAAAGATCTCTCTTCAAAATGCTAGTACAGAACAAAATGTATGTCCATATATAGACATAATCTTGCTCTATGTATTTATTCAAATGCGTGTAGGCAGGGAAAAATATGTTTTCTAAAACCCAATTTATAAATCTAATCTGGGATGTTAATTTTCATTCAAAGAACACAAGATGAATTGAAACATTGGGTTTTCTTATGTGATTCTAATGGGCAAAAAAGGATCTTCCCATACTCTCCAGCAAAATTTTGATCTTGAGAGTCAGAATATCCTAAATGCATACAAAGGTAATAAAAGCAGGATATACAACCATTTTTTTGATTTTAGGGACCAGTCCTTATGTGCAGGTAGACATTGCAAAGGTAAAATCAGGCAAAGACTTTGTTTACAATTATTAATATGAAAACTCTTACAAAATACTTCTACAATGTATGTCAAAGACTCCACTTTTATTGATTCCTTATTACAATAATTGGAAATTCTCTGCTTCTTCAGCTATCTTTCACAGTTTTTCTGCATTTTAAGTTTCACAATTAATGATATACACACAAGTAAATAAGATTAAGAAGATGATTTGCCTCTAGTCAGGTTATTCCATAACTGTTCATTCCCTGAAGCAGCTGGTATTGACTGCTGACAGAAATAGCACATTGAATTAGCAGATCAGTGATTTGACCTGTAATGGCAATTCCAATTGTCCTTTGCTGCCATGAGCACATAAGTTTAATCAAAATGGATGTAATTTAGTTCAGACATTTGAAAACTGAGGCAGATTATACAAACTGCATATAGAAAAAAAAATCTTCTAATGTAATTTTGGCAATTGTCATCTTCAGAGCAAAGATAGGAACAATTAAAAAATCTAGATTTTCCGAATCACCTTTCACTTGGAAAACTCATGTGGAAAACTCATGTCTTAATGCTTATACAGTTCCACCATGAACTTTATCAATTCTTGTCCCAATTCTTGAACCAATTCTTGGGTCCTCCCTCAAGAAAATTACTTCTGGTGACCTGGAGAAATCATAGAAGCTGTGTGTTTGCAGGAGGATGAGTGAGATGGAAACAGCAGGGAAATATTTGTGACAAATAGGGCTTCTGAAGATCATGAGAATATTTCTTCTCACCTAGAAAGATTCATAAACACTGAAACATGATATTTAGAAGAACATCCAGAGTATAACAGAGATTCTACTTGTGGCTACTGAAATAAAAGTATTAGAGTATGTCAGGATGACTGCAAAACAAAGTAAATTTGGCAGATTTAAATCCATCAAGACATTGGCCTCAGCTTTTATGAACAGTGGTTTTTATTTAAGTGCTTAGGATGTAAATGGAGAGTGGTGTCATTCCCTCAACAACACTTTCAAAACTAGTTTGTAAACTATTAATACAGACATGTTACAGTTAAAATCCTAGAAAGTAAAACACTGTAAAAGAAACAAAAATAAAAAAGCCTTGTGCATTTTATCCAGACTAAGAATGCTGGATTTATTCTCTTAATTATGTTCAGTTCTGTAAAGGAATCCAACAGAGCACTCAGACTTCCTTAAGAGCAGATGTACTGAGACCACAAGAAGTCTGAAAGTCATGTGATACCTCATAAAGAAGTTTAAGAATACACTTTTTAATAGGTATTTCATCAGGGCATTAGTTAAGGCAGTGGTCATAATTTAACTAAATTTATGATTAACAGTGGAAGCACTGCTTAACTGCTGAAATTCTTGCAGCCTTCCCCACTACTCCTCCTTTAGTTTATGTTTCTTAGTTAATTTTCATGAAGGGCACCTGACACGCTGCCTCCTCAGCTTCAGCTCAGGTATACTTTTTTTTTTGTGTGCTTGATTCCTTTTTTCCTAATGGTATCATTTCAAGTGTTGAATTTTATATTAATATGTTCCTCTCTTTATAAGATTTTTACCATGGAGAAAAAAGAAGAAATGTAGGTGTTTTATTTGCTGGATATCTTTGTCTCATTTTCTAAAATTAAATTTTTCGTTCTGTTGGCCTTAGAGCTTAATCATGTTCTCATTATCTTCAAGGAGATTATTTCTGTGATGTGCAGGAGGTGAAGAAGGAGGTTCTTGTCTTTATATCACTATACCCTTTTTACAGTATTTCCTTCAGAAAAGGAATTTCATACTAAATATTGCCAGTATAGTTTAGGAAAATTTAGTTGAGGTGGGGATAAAATAAAATTTTCTTTAAAATCAAGTATCTGAATTTTGCTCATGGGAGAATAGATAATTTTGTTTTATGCTGTGTGAACATGTGCAAAGCAGATGTCTAATTTCAGTTTCTTCCAATAACTCCAGAGGTGATAGGGGCCTAAACCAGGTGTGCTTGGATGATATCTGAAGATGAGAATAGGAGATAAAATTGCCAATTGCTAGTCTGGAACCAGTTTTGGTTTGCACACACAGTTTTACTGCATTTGAGAGACTTTTCACTTAACAAATTGAAGAAACACTACATTTGCAATAGTGTACAGATGTGTAGGCCAACAACATCTGAATCTGCCTAAAGAGATGTCATGCTGAGTTAAAGCAATGTTTTCCAGCTCTGGAGTGATGAAGTTTGATTTAGACTGAGTAAAACAAACAGCAGCAAAAGATGTCTCATCACAAACAGAGAATAAGAGAAGCTGTAATAAGACCTCCTGTGCTTTTAAAGGTGATGGTCTGTTTTCAGTGCCACATGCAGTTTTCCACCAGTTGGAAAGTTAAAAATGCTAACAAAGCTGCTGCAGATGGAAGAAAGGGGTGGCAAAGTGCAGATGGCAGAGCAATTCAAGGCTACTGGAAGCAGCTTGTGTGGGAAAAGGCTGTAAGTGATGCTTTGCAGGACAGCTGATGAGAGGGAAACACCTTGAAATTTGTCAAGAGAGGGCAGATGGGACATGAGAGGAAAGCAAGAAGTAACTGACAGAACCAGGTCAAACCAACCTGAATGTGCAGTTCAAACTAGACTTACTGATTAAGCCCAGGAAAGTCTAGGTTAATTTTCCAAGTTAATTAGATGGCCTAAGCTAATGCCTTAACAGCAATCTGCTTGACTTTAAATTCAGCTCTTGCTGTTGTCTGTCTAGAATCAAGTATTAGATGCCTGAGTTCTGCTAGTAGCTAATAAGAAGTACAAATAGAAATATCAGAAATTGTAGCTACTTTAAAAATCTAGGGTTCCTGGAAGACCTGTTCTGGCAGGGAAGAACAGACCAAAAGTTTCCTTATGTGATCTCATCAGTATCATTTGCAAACCAAGGAGCTGTTTTTTACGTGCAGAACTGAACCACCCTGCAGTACCTAAGCTGAAACCACACTACTTTTTGAAAGTGAAACAGTTTGAATCCGCATCTGTGTGGCATTGAGAAGTACTACCAATTAGCTGCATCCCATTGAAGCAGCTATTCATTTTCCCAGATACAATTTGATATACCTGTTTGGACTATTCTGGGAAAGCGCACCTGGGTTTTTATGCTGTCTTAGGTAGTTTTAACAGTCCATTTTGCAGAAGATAATGTTTTCTTGCATTTTATTGTATCTCATGCTGAAATTAGCAAGTAGTGTGGAACAGCAAGAGTAGAGCCTGACAGCTGTTTCTGGGGCCACAGTGTTTGTGCCATCTCTATTACAGGTAGTTTTGCTCTGCAGACCCAGTCAGGTCCTGCAGCCCCAGTGTTTGGTATCAGCTGCCTGCATGACCTGTCCTCCTTGAGCACATCTTCTGCATCAGCTTTGTCTAAAAGAATTTCAGTTCAGCTACCTCAGGGCTTCTCTATGACATAAATTTTAGTAGGCACAACCAAGAAATTTGCTTCTAAATCAGACTCTCAATAAGACTTAAAATGATAATAGAGGTCCATCTTTATATACTAGAGAACTTCTGTGTTAGTCCTCTGTGTTTGCAGATATCTTTCCAGTACCACTGATGCCTTAGGATTTAATTAGCAGTACTAGCTGTTTGGAAAATAAAATAAATTTGTTTATGTTGTTGAGAAGGCTTGCTGGAAAAAAGGAGACCTTTTTACAGTTCTCAATTTTAGCACTGAAAAATGTGCTAACAGTCTGTTCCATTAATAAATACTGGATAAATTCATAAATTCTGTCTTCAGGTTTCAGTGACAAAGATGCCACTATAATTTGTGCAATATAACTGTAATATGCCTGACCTTGACTTCATTTTGAAAGCAAGCAAAACAAGGCTGACTAGACTATTAGAAGATTCCCTACAGCAATCAGTGAAGTGAATGAGATCCTTTGTGGGGGGTTGACCCTGACTGGATGACAAATACCCACCAAAGCTGCTCTATCCCTCCTCTCCACCACTGGACAACTTTTGTTTTTTAAATCTCTCCCTTGTTCTTCAGTGGGGAGAGTGAGTAGGCAACTAGATGGGTACTTAGCTGTCGACTGGGATCAATGCTCCACAGGGGGAGGTGGGGAAAAAAATATTTTGCTGAAAAATGTTTTGCTGAAAAATTTAGGATTCCAAACTGTGTCTCAGTAAAATGAATTCCTTCATACAATCTTTGTACTGCTTATCACTACAGAGGAACAGACACTTACAGGCCATGAAAGAAGCCTATAATCTCACACTAGAACCTGGCCTGAGGGAAAATTGCACATAGAGCCACAGTAACTCTTTGCTGGTCAGAAAGTAAAAGAAGTTTTTTAAATACTGTCAGAAGCAACTGTAGAGAAGGTGTCTTACTGTTTGAGGTGTTAACTTAAAGGTGAAATGAATTCAAAGAGAATATAAAATACATAAAGGAGGCAGCTGTCTCTGAGCACAGTACCATCCAGTGTATGAAGGAACCCTCTGTGGGCAATCCTGCCTGCACTCAGGAGTGCAGACAACTCCAGAAGAAGCCTTCAAGGAAAAGAGCAATGTTATCTCTGATTAAGCACCAGGACAGATAAAAGAGTGGTACCCTTTCTTTGAATTAAAATACCCAGAATCACTACACAGAATACAGCTATGCATACAAAATGTGAAGAGCAGCATTATTTCCCAGTACTTTGCCTTTACATAAACATAAAGGCCACAACAGTAAACAAACAGACGAATGAAAGCCAAGAACAAAAGTATATTGGATACTGACTTTTTAAATGGTGGAAAATTGAGTCAGAAGACAAAACATTTTGAAAATATAGTTTGATTCTGGAGCTCCTCAAGTTACTCTGGGGTGTATTTTAGAGCAAACTCATTGCTACAGATAGAAATTGATTCCTCTCCTGACTCTCTTTGTAAGTCTTAGCTTTTAAATCACTTGAGAATGAAAATCTATAATATGTCAATGGGTTCAGAAGCTGCACATAATAATGTCAACCAAAGTTGTCTTATAGGTGAGGAAATACACATAATTATAGAAAACCCCTTGATAGCTGGAATTAGACAATATTTTACAAAGTTGCCTGTTCCTTCTAATTTTCTCTGTCTGGAAAAGACTGCTTCCCTCCACTCCCACAATCCCACACCTTAGGTAAGCAACAAGCTGCAAATAATGAGAATTAAGTGCTCAGAAACTGGGCAAATTTCCCTTTTTGAACTCATACATGCAACAAATGAGGATGGTCAATCTCTTTAGCCCTGCATAATACTAATTTAGACAGTCAGAAAGATATTTCAGTATGGGTATATCTGTCTTCTAAATCAAATTTCCTGACAGGGACCATAGTATACTAGATAGAACTTTACACTGATCTTCAGTCTGTTTCTACAAATTTCTGAACAAAGTCTTTTTAAGGTATTCATTTTAATAGATCTAATTCTACAGACATAAAGACATTTGTCATGTTCGTATTTTTGAGAAGCTTAATGTATTCTCCTGTCTCCATAACCTGGTTTGTAACTTTCTGTCTTCTGAAATTCAGTGTGATAATTAGACTTACTTTTGTTAGTTCTTCCATTTATTTAATTTAAACTGAAATCAACTTAATCCAGATTGATCCAAGCTTATTATTAATATCATTTGTTCTCTAAACTTTGCCTAGCTCAATATTACCTGTCATTTTCAGTAGTATTTATCTTTCTAACAAAATTAAGAACAGTTTTATCCCATAGCAGCCAGAGTAAAGGTTGAAAAATCCATTTTAATATTAAGTTTTCATAGATACTTCTGATTAGCTGTGTGGCAACTCATATTATGACCAACATCATATGATATGAAACAGGAGTCAAGGTGGAATTCTTAGGCAATTTTCCACATTCTTCTTATGTGAATATCCTGATTGCCAAATATAAATACAATTATATAAAAGGTCTGCCCTAAAGCAAAAAAGCAATTGGCCCTAACAGGCACTATGAGTAGTAGTCATTCTCATCCTGAATTCTGAAGGATGAATTAGAGAAAAAAATAACAGTGCAGCCTGAAGCTTTCTTATTACTCTGAATATTGCATGACACACATTTTAATGCCAAAATCATACTTGCCATAATATAAATTGGAGTTGAAAAATAAAAATAAGAACTCATAAGAAAAAGTAAAGAAAGTAAATAAAAGTATAAACTCACAAAACAAAAGTAAGAATTGCTTGGTTTAGAACCATATTTGACTCAATGAGTCCAGATAAAAAGTGGTAGAGTAATAATGATGAATTTTATTTTGACAAGCCTTAAAAAAAAAAAAAAAAAAAAAAAAAAAAAAAGGAACATACTTGATTTTTGCCCTAAATTGCTCAGTTTCCACTTCTTGTTACTGAAAATAAATAAATAAATAAATAAATAAATAAATAAATAAATAAATAAATAAATATTTTCCTGTGGAAGTGATAACCTTGAAAAACATTTCCTAAAGAGGGTGCTGCACAAGGGACTAACTGATTTTTTGCAGAAAACAAAACAAAACAATACCACAAGTTTCCACATGACTGCTTTGATGAAGGATTTTGAATTCACTGATAAAATTTTCAAATTTCACCCAGGTTTTAAGAGATTCACCAATAATATTTTCTTTGAACGAAAATATTCTACAATGAACATCTGCAATCATCTGTCAATGTCTCCACAACTCTAAAGGAGTCCCACAGAAGTAGTTTCCATGTGAACAGGGCACTGGTGCTTGGTCACAGTCTATGAAATCCAATCTCAATTTTACAGTTATTAAGATTATTAACAACCTGCAATATCTTATTTTACAACAACAGATGTTGCAATCAAATAATTTTCCTATCTAGAAAACACAGTTATTAATCCTTTATAAATATGATAAATGTAATCATGTTACAAAGTGTGGCTATTCAATTGTTTCTGAAGAACAATTGATGTGCAAGGAGTATGCAAACAATGCAGTGCAATAGAAGAAAAAAAAACTATCTCTGTAGAACACTTTTAGTTAATACTGTGGAAAATTGTTCAGGGTTTGAAAGAAACTGGTTCAAGACCAGCAGCACAAACATCATTTGAATAGATACAGGTCTCTGTTCCTTCTCATATAGCTAAACTTGAATTTTTTTTTCTCTAGAAAAAGAACACATTTTTCCCATAAATTCATAAAACTTGATCTTGTGTGCACAGATCTGGAGGACACAGCTCATGCTGAAGTCAGTGCAAATCTATGCAGCTAAAGTAAAATACCAAAGTCAGATAAATTTTGCTTTTCTAGACAATAACAAAATCTGCCCTCTAAGCAAAGTTCCCATATACAAGCACAGTTTTCAGCAAGTGTTATGCATCTTGGGGATCCATATGGCTTCAAACATTCTAACAGGCATCTGCATTTTAACACAAATGGAAGCATCATGTAAGAACAATTCACACAGTCTGATTTTGTTAGACAGTTATGGTTTATGCAATCAATATTATTTCTATTTAGAACAACTTTTGTGAGATACAGGTCTTGTGAGATTATGCTACACTATGACCAGTTAAAAACAAACAAACAAACTCACAAACAAGCCATTTAGGAGACCTGCAAACAAGGGATTTTATCCATGAAGCAATACCAGATCATCTTTTCAAGATCAAAGTTACACAAGTATTTCTGGGCAGATCACGCTTATAATAGATCACAAACCACCAAAAGCAACACAGTTTGGTCTAAAATCATACGGAGAATACTCAGTGATATCACACTCTTTCCCAATACTGGAAAAGTTCTCCTTTCTTGAGTAAAACCATGGTTCTAATGGTGCTTTAAATTTAATTTTTTCATGAGTTGCTAGATATAATAAGGAAATAGATGGTAAAGTTATGTCAAAGAAAGGAGATATATATATATATAAATAAATATATAAATATATACACACACGTAAGAACAGTCAGTCATGTGTATGTACATGTACATAAACACCTGATTTGAAGGTATCAAGAAATCTCCACTGGCACAGGACATTTACTGATCAACTTAGTTTAATGGACTACGAGGAGCAGAAACCAGATGTATGTATTAATTAACAAAAACATAGCAAAACAGAAATGAATTCAAAATATGAAATAAGAAACTCTGATGTCGTGTGAACCTGAATTTACTGCCTCATTAAACACTTGTAACATTTCCAGATGACTTCTGAAGAGGAACAAAATAAAGAAGTTTTCCTTCTTTTTAGTACAATCATACTATAGAGGACTTCAGGTTGTTATTTACAACCCTGATTCAGAATGTGATTTTTAAACTGATGTTTCAAACTTCATTGCTTTTTGCTTTTTAATTTTCTCACAAAATATGTTTTGACCTGGAAGGAAGCCATAGAAAGTTGTACTTAGGAGCCAATGAACTGACGAGAGAGGACAAATTATGTTTATGGATTCCCACAGGGCTATGAATAAAATGGTTCATCACCCACACAGATTTCTTCTACTTAGAGATCTAAAGTACATCATTCTCAAAGGCCATGCACATACAGACAACCACCAAATCCCATGGGAATAAATGCAAATCATAATCCCAATATATGAGCTGTCAAGGACCACTGGAGACTGCATTTCAATCATCTTGGCAGTTATACTACATTGAATCAATAGAGCACATGGCATTATTACTCAGGCATGTGCATTACCATTCAGTTAAACAACAAAATGTCAAGGATAGAGACTAGAAGGTAGCAATAGTTCTGGATATTGCAGACTGCTAAAATTCCAATTATCTGAAAATTAGAAAAGGTGTTTGTTTTTTTTTTTCCTTTTAGTGAATTATTACATTTTCAAAAAGAACTGCAACAGTAGCTCCCTATATTCCTATTCACATACAAAAAAATTGCATTATATAGATAAAAGTTTTATTTCTGTAATACTTACCTACGACATATAATCTTATTCACAGTAATGTAAATTAAAATTCACGAGCAACATAAAACAACTTATAAATATAACTATATTTTTGGAGATATTTAACCACTCTGGAGAGAAAACCCTACAACAATCCAACAACAAACAACTCTACATAAACCTGTAATATCAAGACTGTGGTTGACATCTTGCCTTGCAGTGGTGAATAGACCTGAAAAGACTTTGGCAAGAATTTGTTGCTAAGTACTCTGAAAAAGACTGGAATTCTTTCAATTCATATGCAATTGTGAATCTTTTTTAAAAACACACATAAAACCCCACTTCACACAACTTATATTAGCTCTTCTATGGATGGAATTATTTTAGTATGATTATACATTTCTCATTATTTTTCATCTATACTGTCCCCCCAAATGAATTACCATTTTGATCTTTAAGTTGATAATTGATATCAGTGAAACAGGATAGTGTCTTTATTGGTGAAGCCCCTGACTGTAATCAGGAAGTGTGTACGTGTGTCTGCAATAAATGTTTGAGTTTTTCTCTGTACCTCATTTTAGCTACTTAAAGCATTCTAGAAGACCTCTGTCTTCCCCTAGAGTTTCAAATTATACTCAGTGTGCTATAAATATGATTCAGTGTGATTCCCATGTACTATTTTACCATTGCTAGTCAAGTCACGGGTCACAACTTGTCAGCCTTAAAAGTGGCAAATAACTGTTAGATTATTCTACTCTACATAGCAAGATGTCATTTCTGGTTTAGATTTCTTTTTTTTTTGCTTGAATCCCTATAGGAGGTTTTTCTTACTAAGACTTTTTTCCTCCCTATGCTCTGTTTGGTAAGCAGGTATTCAAAAACTCACAGAAATATTTCTCCTTGCGGGATTATGTTAATAGTATGCTCCCGTTCAAAGATACACATCACACACAACAGAATCTTCTTAGAAGCTTAAAATGCTTCAATGATAGTCTCTTGGCACAGTTATGTTCCTCATATCACATACGGTCTTACGAGTTTCAATAACTTGAATTCAGAATTTAAGACAAAAAAGAACGTGTTTAAAGTCATTAACTTAAAAACTACTTCATAAACACCACATGGATACATGTGATAGAACTAGAAATTACCAGAAAAGTTGCAGGTAGTAACAGTACTCAATTCAAATGAAATAGATTTCAGCATATATTCAAGCTCAGATTTTCAATTAGATTAATAGGATTTTTACCATTTCATCACTGAACTGTCTTCATAACCCATCACTTGCTCCCTCTACCCTTAATATTCAGCACTTCTAGAAGTTCATTCTGAAGTTTTTCAACAGAAGATCCTAAGATCAGCCAGAAAGAAAGAACCTACAGTGTACTAAATTGTCCATAACATCTTGAAGTAGCATGGGCATGGTCAGTTTAAAAACTCTTCCAAAAACCATTCAATGAGACAACAAATACTTGCTTCTATTCCCTAGACATTTATTTTGTATGTGACTGCATGTTATTCTGGTGATCTAGTGACTATTAAACTGATGGGGTAATTTAAATTTGGGGCAACTTTGGCAGTGCTTCATCATGTTTCTAATAGAAGACCCCTGTGCACCTAGGAAATCTCTGTGATGAGGAGGAACTGCAAGCAGAGGTAGCTCTCTTGTGGCTCCCTTCTCATCTCCATCTCATTTTCAAAACTTAAAATGCAGTAGAGTAGTAGTCAACCTTATCATTAGTTTCTTTATTATTGGGAAAATGGAGAAGTTTGCTTTTGTTGACTAAGATTCAACTGCTAAAACTTTGGACTGGCTGCAATACATGAAAAATAGCTTTGTTAAAGATAATTGTTTAGGTTCATAATGGGTTTTTTTAATTTTTTCTCTTTATTTTAGGGAATTCTCACATCTGTGAGCAATATGATGTTTGGAAAGGTAAAATGTAGTCCTTACATGGCTGAAAGTGCAGGAAGAGTAGGAAATCAGTACTTTTTTTTTTATTTTTTTTTTAAATGGATAAATGTGTATGTATTAATGATGAGGATGCACATCGTAAGAAGGACGCTGTGATACCTGATTGATACCTAATTGGTCAATACATAATTAAATAAGTGACTAAAATTATTATGCTATGTCAAATAAACTAGTTCTATCACCTAAGTTTCTTCCATGATTTTTTCAGATGTGTGTATATATATATATATATATATACATACTTGTGAGGATGGACTACATGTCTGAAAACTGTTTTCAAATCAAATCCTAATTAAGTCTCACAAAACCTTGACACTGAGTCTTGTTAAATCACTGTCAATTTACCACTGAACTTTATTTATTTGGTCATTTTAAAAATAAATTATATTATTTTATATATCCATCTCTCAAAAATTAGGTGCATCACTTCGTTCACAGCACTGAGTTATAGTTTACATAGCTGTAATTGTATTTTTCAACTCTCATTTCTGTTTAGCTGGAAAACATGCCATAAATCTACCTGGAAACAAGGTCACTTCAAAACTTCTTCCTCAAGTAGCAGAAAGGAATAACAGTATATAGTGTAAAAAACAATAAAATTAAGCTAATTCAATGCTAAAATAAAACTCACTTTCTTTTATTGGTAGAAGATGAACACAAGGAGAAAACAAGACGTGTTACGTTTTGCTTGTGGGAAAGATTGTCTCTCAGTAAAAATTCTTTTCAGCCATATTTTACATCCTAATGTGTCTTACTTGAATATTTATAACATAGATCAGTCTCCATCTAGAAGTCAGCTACTTGCATTTCTCTTTTATTTTGATTTTTCATGCATTCATTTATTTGTACTCATGTCTGCAAGTATTGTGTGACACTTTTTGTCAGTGTTAAGTGGTTTTCCTTATCTATACAGAGCACAATGAACCTCATTGAAGAGGGCTCTGGAGTTAGGTTTTGTCCTTGGCAGGTGGAATTCTCCTCAGTGGATTCTTTAACTGTACACAGCAGAGAAGTGATTGAAAGGCCCTATCTTTTTCAACAAACACGTGTAATCCTGCTGTCACAAATCTCTATGCTTCCTTGTACTTTGTTTCCACCCTACATCTTGTCACCGCAACTTGTCTTTTCATGGTTGGAATTAGACTGTAGGGCATTTTGACAAATAAAGTATATTAAAGAAAATGTTTGTCATATCAGTCTGACTATAAAATTAATCTCAATCATATTTTTGTTTGAGAAAAGGCCAAGAATTTTCTTTTTTCTATTAATTATTAAATAAAATAACACTTAGTCTACACATATTGTAGGTACATTTATAATATTTATTGGATTATGTTTTAAAAGCTTTTTCCTGAAACATTACTTTTCACAATTATCTTTTCCCAAAAAAATTACCATTTTATTGAAATTGTAGAACAAAAAGATTTAAGACAAAGGGGTTTTTAGCATAAGCCACCACAAAAATTATTGTACACTGATAAAAAAAACAATGGAAAAATTCAGGTCTTTTGAAGCTTTCATACCATTTCAACTGATGTCTTTGATTTGGATTTTGTGATTAACAAGTAATTTACAGAAATGTTTATTTAAGTGGTGTGTAAATTTACAAAATAATTAAAACCTATTTGAAAATAAAGTTGTCTGCCATCAAACTTTCTAGAAAAAATATTTAAAGAATTCAGTGGTTTGAAGAGACCTGTAGATGGCATAAAAACACTGAGAAGAATTAAAGATGTTGCTCTAGAAGCTAGGGAAGAATAATTTACATTTGGTTCTTGGCGATATAAGTGAAGACAAGAATGACAGCAAATTATTCAGAGGGTTTCTGCCTTTCTGCTGCCATTAGAAATTGACACAGAGATGTAGTTCTATGCATATGGCAGCAAGAGAGGATGTTCAATAAGCAATAAATTCTCTGAAAAATTCTGCGCATATTAAATGAAATATAATTCTTATGCATAAAAAAATTAGGTTTCCTTACCCATTTTGATAATAATTTTAACATAAAGCATAACAGCAGGAGAGCCCCTTTCTTATAAACAACAGTGAGAAAGCCACAAACTCTGGCTTATCTCATATGTGTTTTGTCCTCATGCTCTGAAAGACGCTAGGCATCTGCATTTCTAACACCAGAGTTGAAGTGAATTTGGAAGTTTTCTCCAGCCCCTACTTTATTACCAAATTGATTGCTGATGCCATGAAAAGGAGCCAGGAAGCACTGAATTCCAAGTCATTCACAGGTCAGGTTTCTTATAAGTAAGACTGCTAAGTCTGAAGCATTGGTAATCTTATTACAAAGCAATATTCATTAATAGATTAGTCAACATACAACAATAAAAATTTGAGTTTCTGACCTAATTTTCACTGGGGAATCAGACAGAAAAGTGTCATGTAGGCTAAATGCTATCTGGTTCTGTGAAACATTTCAGTCTTCTCAAAGAAGCTTTTTTTTCCTGAAATATAGTTTTACCACAAACTTCTAGAATCCTCAGCTTTTTTATGCATTTATGGTTAAATTAATTTCAAAATTATACAAATTACCTCGTGCATTCATCAATACAATAAAACAAATCCCCCCTCTGATAAAACACAGTACTGAGTTTCCTCCACCCTTTTTTCTTCTCTTCCATTTCACCTTCAGCAGCAGCAGGAAGGTGAAAACAAGCTGAATAAGACTGACAATACTAGACAATATTTCAGGCTTTTTGAGGTGTACAGATGGTGATCAGGATGACTAGAATTTATATTAAATGGATTGAGCATCTCAGCTCATTGACAGTAATTCTACCATCACAAATGAATCTTAAGAACTCTCCAAGAAGAGTGTGATGCATAAGGTAAGATTGACACAGGCTGTAAGTCTTTATCAGTGACTATACTATCTGCTTTATTTTAGATCTGTGACTCACAAAAGCCTAGAAGATTTGAGATGAAAGAGGTTAGCTCAACAAAACAGTAAATTTATTCTGCTTCAGTGCAGGATCAGCTGTATCTCAAAAGTGCTTGTGAGATATTTGTCTAACATCTCTATAATAATGTCTAAAAGAAAGGGATTCCCAGTCCCTTAGCCAATCTTTTACAGTGCTAGTCTGTCTTTGCCATTAAAAAGCTATTATTAATGTCAGGTCTAAATCTCTTCTGTTGCAGTTTAAGCCCATCATCACTTTTCCCACTGGATGTGAAGAACAGCTTATTCTCCTCTTTTTCCAGTAGCTTTTTGTTGTTGATATCTGTTACTGAGGTGGATTAGGTTTGCATGGCTGGGTTTTGGTAGTGGGGGGCTACAGAGGTGATAACATGTTTAGAAGGAAAGGAAAAAAAAACAAAATATGTTTGTGAAGTTGTAAGTGCTGCCAGAGAAGAGTGGGGTGAGAATATGTGAGGAGGACAACACTGCACACCCCGAGGTCAGTGCAGGAGGGCAGGAGGTGCTACAGCCACTGGAGCAGAGATTCCCCTGCAGCCCATGGTGCAGACCAAGGTGAGGCAGCTGTGTCCCTGCAGCCCATGGAGGTCAGTGGAGATGCAGGGATCCACCTGCAGCCCATGGAAGAGACCCACACCAGAACAGGTGGATGCCTGAGAAGAGACTGTGACCTGTGGGAGGCACAGGATCCTGGCAGGGACCTGCCGAGCTGCGGAGAGAGAAGCCTACTCTCAAGCTGGTTTTCCTAGCAGGACTTTTGACCCTGTGGGGGCTCATGCTGGAGCAGGCTGTACCTGAAGGGCTGCACCTGGAAGTGGAAAAGTGCAGTTTTTGAAGAATCATTGCCTGTGGGATGGAGTCACATTGGAGCAGGGGAAGGACCCTTTTCCCTGAGCAGCAGCAGAAACAACTGACTATAACAACCATTCTCTGTCTCTCTTTGCTGCTGGGTGGGAGGAGGGAGACCTGGGAAGGAGGAAGGTGTGGGGGTAAGATGTTTTCAAGGCCCTATTTTACTTCTCATTATTCTGTTCTGATTTTGGTGATAAAAAATTCAAGTAATATCTCTATTTCAAGTCTGTTTTGACTATGGTGGTATTTGGTGATTGATCTCTCTCTGCCCATATCTCCACCCATCAAACCTCCATTTTATTTTCTCTCCCTTGTCCATCTGTAGAGGGGAGTGATAGGATTTAGTCGATGCCTGGAACCCAGAGACTGTCAACACACTACACCTGGTCCAGCTCTTTGTCTTTCCTTTCCCTTCCCTTCCTTACCTTCTTCTTTCCTTTGTCACACACCCACTAAAAACTTCTATAATATTGGATGCTATATAGCTGTTACTATTTTGTACATTTATTAGAGACAAAATCTCCTCAAGTACTAGTTTATAAGAGAACAGCAATCCAAGTTGGTCTTGGCAGATTTTAGAGCAAACTAAACTGTTAAAACCTCTAATTATTGGAGAGTGTTAGCCTACAATATTACAGCTACAGAATTATATAGGAGAACTATTTTTGAGGTCATATTCAGGCAGACAGCTGCAAACACCTGTGCATCTGCTCTGCTTATGATCAGAGGTGGCTGGAAGCTATTCAACCACACTGCTATGGCTTGTGATCTGGGGCTCTGACTCAGCACAGCTTGCTGCCTTTATTGCACCACTCCAGGTTACAAACAGCTTGCATCAGCTTGTCTTGGAGCAGGAATAACAGAGCTGCACTGCCACCTGCACTTGTGCATAAAGATATATAGACAGATTTTGGGGCAGTATCTACATCTTTATGAGCTGCAGTCCGTGGAATGAACCTCTGTCCTCCCTGGGACCACAAGATGATTTTTAAATGCAAATAGCCAAGTGTACACAAGATATTATAACACAAATAGTCATAACCATATTCCTAGGTAGCCTATGCACAAGTATATAGTTTTAGATAGCTTTTCCTTAAATGTATATGATACAGCTGTATGTGCAGCAATGTGCCCATACTGAAGGCAGGAGGGAGACACACCCAGCTGGGTCAGACAGCACTATTTGCATTAAAGGTATGCATTTTTAGATAGCATCATAGGAATGACTCACTAATGTGAATTAATATGGAATAGGGGCTCTATTATGATGAAAGAAAAAACAGCCTTAAAAGAAACCTGATTTTGATTCTTATCCTTTATATTGTTGTGTTACTGAGCAGAGTAAAATAAAAGACATAAACTTTTAACTTTAGAAAAGCTTTTGATACATTGTTATTATCAAGTTTTGAGAGATGCCTCAGCCCCAATTAAGGTGCAAACGAGACCGTATGTTAAAGTCAATAACTAGGATTCTATTTAACAGTAAATGTGAGAGAAAAAGAGATAGAAGGAAATCACCACCTGCTGTGGTGGTTTGTCTCATGGTAAGTTCTTTCTGTGGCCTTAAGAGTTTTTGAGGCAACTGTGATCTTTATATACCTCACTTTAAATGTACTATTTATTGCACAATTTATAATAATTTATGATAATAACCTCTAATGTTCAAAGAACTGATACGGCACATTGTATGAAGGTAGGATTTCTACTAAATTAAGAGTTATACAGTAGCCTGAAATCTAAAAACTCTTGAAAGTTCAGTGCAGCTTATATAAGTATGATACTGTGGTGGGATGACCCTGACTGGATTCCAGGTGCCCTCCAGAGTAAATCTATCTAAGTGGAATGGGGAGAGAAAAACACAGCAAATGGTTTGTGAATTGGGATAAAAGACAGGGAGAGATTGCTCATCAATTACAGTCAGAGACAAAAAAGGTTTGATTTGGGGAAATTAATTTATTGTCTATAAAAATCAGAATAAGGAGAAGTAAAACAAATCTTAAAAACACCTTACCACCTCCCTCCTTTCTAGCTCTTCCTCCTCCCATCCAGTGGTGCAGGGAGACAGGGGGAATAGGGTTGTGTTGCGTTCATCACACGTTGTTCCTGCTGCTGTTCTAGAGGAATCCGTGTCCTGCTCCAGTGTTAGGTCCTTGCCATGGGAGACAGCAACTCCACCAACTTCTCTTTCCCACAGTTCTTCATAAACTGCTCCAGCATGGGTCCCTCACCACAGGGTGCAGTCCTTCAGACCCTGTGTTCTGCATTGTCTGTCGGTGAATCTCTGCATATCCATGGTCCTCTTACAGAGAGCACAGCTGCTTCCCCACAGGCTGCAGAGAAACCACAGCTCCAGCACCTGGAGCACCTCCTGCCCCTCTTTCTCCACTGACCTTAGTGTGTGCAGAAATTGTTTCTCTCACATATTCTCACTCCTCTCATCTCTGAGAACAATTATACCTACAATCAATGAAATAAAATCGTATTTCCTTCATAAATGTGTTATCACAGAGGCACTACCTTCTCTAGAACAACCTTGGCCAACAGTGGGTCTGTCCTGGAGACAGTTGGCATTGGCTCTGTCAGACATGGAGGAAGTTTCTGGCAGCTTCCCACAGAAACCACCCCTGTAGCTGCCACTACCAAAACCTGGCCACATAAACCCAATGAAGATACAAACAAAAAACTTGTCAAAATTTGGCAATATTTATGGGTTCCATGAGCTCTTCTGTAGTGAGACATGTTCTCTCTATCTCTAAATATGGTGCTGTTATACCAAGAGAAGCATCTTCAGAAAACATACTTTAATTTTCCTGTTTCTCATTCTTTTGACACCAGATGGCACTGTAATATACAAACATTTTAATCACCCCAAAGAGTACAGTTAAACATTACCATCAGTTTTGTTTACCTCTTTCAGTTTTACTAGCCTTCATCTAAAAAACACTTGCTCACTGATCCAGATTCGGGAAGTATAGATCTAGTCTACTTGCTGTGGAACCAAAATCCATAGTCATAATGAGAAAGTACCTTGAAGTTTTAAATGAGCCTCATTTACCATCTTCCAGCTCATGCACTGTAGAAGAGCCTAAGTTGATCATCAAGGGAAAGAAATAGCACAGGTCTCTAAATCTGAGCAAAGATAATACTTTTTTCTTTATCACTCTGTGGTCATTTTACATCCCTAGTAGTTGCTCAAAACAAAGGAGCTTTCTTCAACATATCTCATAGGTTCTTCCCTGATGTCCTTCCATACACTCTTCATGGAAGAGTAGCCAAATATTATGCAAGAAAATGTTATTATGCAGGAAAGAAGGAGCACAAGAAGAATTCTGAGTGTTAACAGCAACACTTAAATTACTTCTTTAATGGCTCCAGGGAATTTCATACTGTGTCATTTTTATTTAGACCAATCCAAGGCTGGATTACTGTCCCTATACACCATGCATAAGATCAAAATATCTTCAGAAAAATGATGCAATAATCCTAGAAGATCAGAATCATATCAGTATATTTAACATGAAGTCTTCTGAAATACAACAGAGAGGAATCACAGAATTGTAGAATCATTTAAGTTGAAAAAGACAATTAAGATCAGTGTGTCCAAGAATTAACCCAGCACTGCCAAATCCACCACTAATCCATCTCCATAATTTTCATGCATGTTCAAGTCTTTTAAACACTTGAAGATGTGGTGGCTCCACCACTTGTATGGGCAATCCAATGATTGAAATGGGATTTTCAAACCCCTTTATTGGCTTTAGGGCATCAACAGTATTTTCAATCAGAAATTATTTTTTTAGCACCAAAAAATGCCTTTATGAAGAGTCAGAAAATCTATGTTGCAAAGAGGAACTGAAAAGATGTTGAACAGCTGCCAATTTTGTGTGAGGTAGGTTGAAAACTGCTAACTTCTGATGGTGCATTAAGAAAGACTTAAGTACTTCTACTGCCCAAATAAAGTTTTGCAAATGTCAAAGATGGTTTACCTTCTTGAGTATGGCCTAGCTTTGAATAAGTTTCTAAGAATAAGTTCTCTAGTGTGTAAAAAACCTATAGAGGAGCCATTCAAAACACCATCTATTTTTGATCTATAAACCGTTGATATTAGGGCTTAAAGCATGAATCTAAAATTTTGGAATAATTAATTTCTTAATAGTTGCAGAGTGATAGGAGAGAAATAGAAAGTTTCTTTACAAAACAGATGCCCATAAACAAGATTTATGACATGTCATTACGGGGTAATTTTTTTGTTGTTTTGTTTTAGTTGGTTTTTTTGTTTTTTGTTTTTTTCCTTTTTCCAGCTTGCTCCAGTGGAGCCTACAGATTTTCACCAAAACAAGTTTCTCACATACCAGATGCTTGTAAATCCAGAGCAGGTGTGCATGTGTGTTGACTTGATTTATGTCTCTGTGAAATGTGTGGGCAGCGGAGGGGGAAGAAAAATGCAACAGAAAAAAAAGCAAATCACCTCCCAATGGCCCCAAGTAGAAACATAAGTTATATTATTTTCTATGTGTTTCCAGTTATGAGAAGAAATTAAAATAAGATTTCTTTCTCTAAGACACATGAGAAATATTGTTGTGCTTCCACTGATTTTTTTTGTACCCATTTCTTACACTGAACTTTTCTGCCGCATGACAATTTACTGTTCTATATCACTTTGTAAATCTATGTACATAGCTGAAAGAAAAAGTTACTCATCTTTACTCAGGAGGGGTCTTGTCTGAAATCCAGTCCCTCACAACATTTTTGCATAAAGAGACATAAAATAATTTTAATTCTAAGTTGTTTAACTTCAGATTACAGAAAACAGAATGGGAATGTTTGAATGCTAGAGGAACTGGAGTTTTGTATAGTTCCTGTGGTAGTGACTGAAGACCTTTTTAGTGGTTTATGAGAAAAAGGTTTCACAAAAGTCCCTAAGACCATATTACTACCACTATTTTTCTGAATTAGGGAAGATTTTAGGAAAAAAGGTAACCCCCTCAAAATAAACTAAACTCAAAACCACAAAAAAACCTCACAAAACCCTAAATTCCTAAATATTTAAAGAAGCTTGTGTAACAATATATTTACTTCTGTATTTTATATGTAAGAAAACCTTAATTTTTTTAAATACCTTTCCTCCCATCCTATTTATGTGTATCTATCAGATGATATATTTTACAGTATGAGAGGAGCTGCTATGTGTGAGATCAAATTTCATTTTAGGTAAATTATATTATGGAAACTGGCACACACTAATCTCCTGTTAGTGTGGCTGTCTATTACACATTATAACAAAAGCACACTGCTTTTGTATGGCTTGCATGGGTGTTTCCTGCCCAGGGGCTCTCCTTGACCTTGGCCTTGTTGAACCCTATAATGTTCTTGCTGGCCTGTTCTTTCAGCCTGGTTAGGTCTCCCCAGCTGGCAGCATTGTCCTTAAGGGTTTTTCCTGGTCATTCCTCCACAGTTTGGAGTCATCTGATAACTAAAAGAAACTGGTCTTCATCACCTCTTTCAGTCTACTGAAAAATAATGTTAAATTAGTTTTATAATCTAAAAATTAATATAAGTTTTATAATTAAAATTTAATAATTACAATTACTAAAAGGACTTGTCCCATTACAGACTTATGTGATATTTTGCTTGGCACCTTACCAAATACACCCCTCCACACCTGACCAACCACCCTTCTTTTTTACCAGTCCATAACATCTGAACTGGGATACAGGAATATAGTAACAGATAATGTCAAAAACTTTGCTGAAGTCCAAATAAAAAATGGTCACAAATTTTTCTGACCCACACATTTCAGCATTTGATCATGGAAGGGAATCAGGCTGGTCAGACATGATCTACCCTTCAGAAAATTCAAGGTTTCTGGTTCCAATCCTCTCCTGTGCATGCCCAGAAATGGGGTCCATGAGGACCTGATCCAGCATCAAAGTCAGGCAGCCATGGGTTGATTGTTTTTTTTTTTCTTTTCAAAGATGTGTGTGGCATTTACCTTTCTCCAGTTGTTGGTGCTTTCTCCTGAACTACACAACATCCTGTCAAAGATGAGAGAAAGCAGCTTTGAAAGAATGTTGGCCCATCTTTTTCTTCAGCTTGGATGGAGCCTGTTGGGTCCCAAGGATTTGTGTGGATCAAATCACTCAACAGCGGGTCTTCACTTTCATTGTCCAACCTCCCTACCTCTAAGTATGCAAGATGTAGGGTGCATGCAAGGTGAGTCTTTGGGATGTGGGGAGTGTAGGGAAGGGGTTTTTTTGGAGGGGGAAATAAGGGTGGGTTGTTTGTTTGCTTGCTGTTTCACATATTTTTTCCTTCTTTTATTAAGCAATATCTGAGGATTTTCATCCAGTTTCTCTAACAAAGGCTACTCACTTCTCACATTTACTACACAAAGGAAATTGAGAAAGAAAAAGAGGACATAAAATCGGGACCAAGGAAAAAAAAAAACAAATACAGGAAAAAGGAAAAGATACAAGACAGAAATCTGCAGACACATAATAAAAGGAGAAAGAAGTAAGAGAAGAGTGAACACATGTCAAGCTATTTTGCAAGAGCATAGTGGAAGAAGATCATAGAGCTGCAGTCATCCACCAGGCTTTGATAAAAGGAGAGACTAGAAAAAAATGGAGAGGTCGAAAAATGACTGAATGTAAGGCACAATCACTTCAGTCATCCTGAGTCTAATAATTCTGTCCTGCCGTGCTGTTTGAAAATGGCTGACAACAACAGCAGTGCCTGTCAATCTGTTCACTGGCTAAGAGGTTTGGATCTTTTCTTTTTTTCTCAAAATGTAGAGACAAAGAACCACGAAAGGTACATAAAATAAAATGAGCAACCACCAGGCATGGGTACAATCAACTGATAAAAAGACAAACTTCCTTTGCAGTAACATTAAGAAAAAAATCAGGAAAAAGAAATATAGACTAAAAGTAGTAAAGATAAATAGTCCTCTTAGCATATGCAGGTATCTCAACCTCAGGATTAACAGGAGGCCTAATCAGAGCTTTTCAGCATTTGACACCCGGGCACATGTGCATGTAGATGTATAAAATTACCTTGCATTTCCCCAATTGTAGACTCTTAAGGTGAAAAGGCACTTTCCAATGGCTTTGTCACTAAAACATCTGTAGAAGCAGATGTAGAGTTGGTGCTGTTCAATATACCCTTTCTTGTATTTATTCCCCTTATCACACAGAAGATGGTCTATGTCTGTCAGGTCTTGTATGGTAGAATAATCCTGGAAATGAGTGATCAGCTTGGGAAGAAGAAACATAGGTATTCTGATGAACTGGGATTGTGAATCTATGTCCACACAAGCCAGAATGTACTGACATTTTAAAGTTCAAAATGGATATATTATCTAGGGCAATATGGTTCATTATCTGCCATGAAAAAAAGGCAAATTACCCAAACCTTTGGTATAATGTCTATTGCATATAACTTTGCAAATAGAGTAAAATTAATAGCCTATGCAAAGTAGAAAAGAAAGAAGATAAGACTTTCTTAAAAAGTAGTAATATCTAAATGGTACACCACCTTTATTCTGGAGTAAAAAGTAGGTGTAATTTTAGTAAGTAAATAGTTAATTTTAGAATAGAATTTTTAATCAAGATCACTTGCATTTAGCTCAAAACTTATCTTCTATTTCTTTCTCCATATAATCCTCCTGTTGTACACTTACTCAAGAGGAACCATTTCTCTTTGTGTTTTTAATAACCTGCTTTATTAGAAAAGTTGATTCAAACATAAAATTCCAATATTTCTAATTAATGCAAATATTAACATTACACTGAGAATATAAAATCCAGTAAGTGTAACCAATTAACAAGATGATTTATTTTAAACTTTTTTTTTATTATATTTTGCAATAATGTATAAGAAAATAAAAGAAACACGAAGTCTTTTAAACAAAAGTTTAAAAATTTGTGAAGATTTCTTAGCCAGTACTCTTTAGTAAAAGGCTTTTTTGGCATGAAATAGAAGCATCAAATGTGAAGAATTAAAAAAATCTCTAACAACTTTACTTGCTATCAAAACAGTTGCTGTTGCAGCATTGCACTGTAGTAGTCCAAACTTGGTTAAAAGCAAGCACTTAGAGCTTTTCTTTGAAATTTCATCCAAAGCAAAAGAAGAAAAAAAGCTTTAAGAGCTAAGAGTATTAAGAGTCTAAGAACAGTTATATCTTGATTGTCACTTTCTATCCTAGCTGTCATTTTATTTCATTCCTTTGTCCTTCCCAAGATGTGACCTTGTAATTTATTTTATAATCGGTCCAAGAGATCGTGATTTAAAATAGGAAAAGAATCATTAATATCTAGTGGTATCAATTGTTCATACCCATTGAAGAGAGTCTAACAGCACTAATTTTGTGAGAAGTCCAGATACAGAAGTAATTATTCAACTATATTTCAAATTGATTTAGCTAAAAGCATTGGGCTGTTACATTTTTCCACTCATATACTTGAGTGTTTCTAATGAAACCAACACTATTACTCTGCTTATCTCAGCAGTGACTGAGACTTTCTATGGTACAGAATACTGGCTGCAACTTACTGTGTCTCTTTGCCTGTGTAGGCTACCTCCTGTAAAAGGGATGGATCAGGTAGTGGATCAGGTAGTCTCTATCTCTCATTAAACAAAGCCCACCTATTGTTCTTAATTCCATCAGAAGCCTGCTGAGTGCATCTATGACAGAAAGTATGATTTTCTAAGAGACAAAAGATTCTCATAGTGAACTCTGTTTACAACCTAGTGCTGGCAAGCAAACTAGCCTGATCAGAAATTCTCTAAATAATTGGAAACAACTGCCAACCAAACCTGGAAGGTTTTAATTTCCCTCACTTCACAATATCTTCCTTAGATTAAAGTTCAGGAACATTGCAGTGAGACAATTTGATACTCAAGTAAAAATAATCTTTAACTTTGAAACTAAAACTACATCCAACTAGAAGATGAAATGAGGTCAAGTAGTTTTAAATTATCAAAAGTGAATAATTTGATTATCCCCTAAATACTGTTCATTTGTTGGATGCTGAATAAATTTTGTTTCTATTCAGATAAGATTTGAAAAAAAGTTTTGAAAGAAACCCGTTAGGAATATAAAAAATGCTCATGGGACAGAAAATTTGTTACCTATGTAGTTGAATCACCCAAATACTGCTTTTACTTGACTAAATAAATAGTTGAAAATAAATTGGCAGATCAAATATTTTTCTGATGTAAAATGACATACTCATTCTGAAATCATAGTGCCGTATTTAGAACCCATTTTTTAGATATTCCTTTTAAACACACTATTCTACATGGATTCTTCTATTATTTTAATAAAATCTTTACAATCTTCTGCTTTAGATATATATTTACTGTTACCATCAAAACTGACACAAATTATGGATTCTTTGATGAGAGGTAAAACCACAGAGATCAAGACTGATGAAGTGTTGTGTTATGGACTCTAGGTTTTTTTTTTTTTTTTAATGTATTATACAATGATGGAGTGAAGTTTGCATCACATAGCTGTATAACTGAGTAGTGCCATTTACATTAATAGTCTACAAGTTTTGCACAAAACTTATAAGACTCAGGAATAAAGTTTTTCAATTTGCTCTGCCTAAATTATTCTTGACCTGTCTGCAACTTGATTTCACTTGATTTAGCTGTGGCAGCAATTTCTGTTTTTGACCACCTCTATAGCTAATTTGTTTTGCTCTTGTGTGGTATGATGACACTTCTATAGAGGCAGCAGGAAGCAGAATTTGCTCTTTGTAGAAGAAATTTGCATCCTTAACAATGAGGTGTAGAGAAATACTTGGCATAATAGCTACTCTCTACTCCAAAGCTAAAACACAGGATGTGGTATGGATGTATACAGGAATGGGAAGAGGAAAGATGAGGCATGGGCTTGTAATAGGGGACACCCATTGTGTGTATAGACACAGTGGTCAGTTAAAAACATGCAGAGTTGGAATGGGTTTGGAATGGTTGTTTGTATATCAGGACAAAGAAGTGGGATCAAACATGCATAAAAGCCATAGGTCAAATACATCAAATTTGGATTTAACATGGTCTTCTTGAAATATAAAAGCAGTTAGTGAATGTGAAAATAACCTCAAGTGGATGTCAAGGGTGGAAGAAGATGCAACAGGACTCAACATCATATTTTGCCCCATTGAGGTCTCCAGACACTGAAAGCTTAGATTAATTTCTCCAAATGTATGGACTCAAGACCCATGACATAATGAAATAGATACTTCTATTCAGAGTAAATCTCACAGGTAGATTGTCCAAAACTCTAATCTGCCCTCTAGTATTAAAAATGCCACAAAGCAGTGGTGATCACTACAAAGCTCTACCATGTTCCAAGCCCATTTTATCTGCCATGTTCAAACCAGAGAAACGTGTTTTACCTCCAAGAAAAGAAGTAGACAATCCAAAGCCCATCTAAGGAAAGAATTGTCTTTGTTCATAAATCTATCATTGAGAAGTAGATGAGAGGTGAAATAGACAACATGGTAGTGAGGTCAGACATGAAGAAATCTAGGGGATATTCCAAGATCTTTCAGTCACAGGACTGCTGAAGATGAAATTAAACCACATCTGAAATAATCCATTTCTATTAGTGGTGAGAGAAGCTAAACCAATATTAGTTCTTAAAAGCTTCAAATCTATGTTGTATTAAGTTTCAGCAGCTATGCCAGAAAAAATTAAGCCCATTACTTGGTCCTTGTTTTAGAAATTTAAATTTAGGAGTTCAGATGACAGACACCTATTTAGGTAGTACAGAGAGATGGACAATTCTTTGAGTTTAGCCCAGATTTAGAAATGGCATAAACTTAATTTGTTTCATTTTGTAATAATTCCTGACTTTAAATACCCCCGAGAAAAGATTATTAACATATTATTTACATGTATTAACATAATATGTTTTTTACAGCCAGCTAAGTGGTCCATAGGACAGGGTCCCAAGTTTTTAATCAGCCTAGACTTCAGAAACCAAGGGCATAAAGACCAAGAATTTTAATTCAGCAAAAATCCAAGAAGTAGCTTACAGAAGGTTTGTTATTTATAGAGAAAAAAATCAGATAGTTATCCATAAATGTTATGGAAGATTAGCTATTATTTAATCCAAACAATCATTCTTCTTTTTTTGTTGTTGCTGTTTTTGTGCATTTTCTATATTTAAGTAATCCTGACAAAAAAGGGAAATGGTAACTTGACAACTTGTGAAATGTTTACATTTGTAGTAGGCCTTCATTATGAAAGGTTGAGGTATATGTGACAACTTCTTCCAAAAAGTAGCTTTCCTAAGGAAAGTGAGTGTGGTAGAAAACAAAGTGAGATGATAAGATGACCTACCTACCAGACTGAGGCTTTTCTCATAATAACTCCAAATTTTGAGAAAATAATCCCCCCAGTTTCCAGGGTTTTTTTCTCTTCATTTTCACAGACCTAAACTGCTTGTTTGATTTATTGTCATAACCAAGTTAAGCAAATGTTTTTTGATCTTAAAATCTATGCCACAGTAACATAATTAGTAATAAGCATTAAAGTAGTCATCTTTTCTGTGAATCTTTAATGGAGAAAAAAACCCTCCAATTATTCAAAGTATATTTAAAATTGTAGTGGACACCTTTGTTCATTTCTGAATAGCAGTTGGCTCTCTGCTCACTGCAGGTGCCATCTCAGCTCAGAGCTGCCTCTCACATGCTGTCAGGAACATGCTCATGAGCCAAACAAAGTTAGTTGCCAACTCAGAGCTCAGAAAACAAGTGTGACTCTCTGTTCTCTGTGTTTCTCATAGTGACAGTTGTGCACTGTTGTAGTCACAGGGGTCTGGCATGAGAGGAAAACAGCTTTTTGGCTGCTAGAGGCCAAAATGCTTTGTGCAAACTAACACTGACACCAGTTGTCAAAAGAAAATACTTTTTCCCTCAATCCAGGTAGAAGCTAACCATGTATGCAAAATCATTTTGTCTATCAGTCAGTCTTTTACTAAGCCATGAAACCCAGGTCCTTATACAATTCAAACATTATTTTTCTTTGTGAGTTTTGCCAAGAACTTCTTAACTTCTTGAATCAATATGAAGAGCTCATATAAATTATTATTATTATATTATTATAATAATAATAATAAAAAATAATAAATTAGAATAATGAAAATAGTAATGTTATGCACATCTAATTGGCACCTCAATAAGCTAGTGATGACTCAGTTAGTGAGATATACACCAGTTATAGGTAAATGCTGAACACCAGTACAGGTTAATTTTACAGTGTTCCTGCAAGGATATGCTCCCTTTGTATCCACCCTATGCAATGTAACTCAGTGACATTTTGCTATTGGTCTTAACAGGATTAAAATGGGTTCAATCCCACTAATTTTTTCACATTCCTATGGCAGGAAAAGGAAAAGCTTGTGGGATCTTTTCCTTTTTGAGGGTCCAAGAATGAGACCATTAAAAAATCCTCAGACTTGAAGACCAGCCCAGCATTCTACTCTAAATGAGATACCCAGGGAACACTCATTTTTATATTCACAACCGCTATTCCACTTAAATATCTGACTCTGAGGACATCCACAGACTATGAGCATTGAAATGTTAATATTATTTCATACTTCAGCTCCAAGGACTCAATCTACTCACCTCAATCCCATCTCCAGATTTCCTGTGAAGTGTGGTAGACTCCAGAATTTAGGCTGTCACAGATTAATAATTCTACACACAATAGCTCTCTGCTATGCCAAAAAGGAGTTCAAGATGTATCACAACAAAGGCTGTGATGCTTGTGATGAGAAGAGACTTGAAACTATTTGGCTTTATAGATAATAATTAATGATATGGTGGAATGAGAGGGTAAGAGACATAAGTGATCTTGCTGTCTAGTCTTGTGATGGGACATTCACCAGGGAACTGGGTTGTAGTCTTTGCTCCAATAAATTTTCAGTTATTTTTAAATAACCCTAATCCCTTTGTGTTAATCCTAAATCAAATAGTCAAGCAAGATGTAGATACTCATGAGTGCTGTCATCACTAGGATTCAAAGTCATGGTTATTTTCACAACTTTTATCTAGACCAATGACCTTAAAATATGCTGTATTGGACAATGGGGTGCCAGCAGCTTCTGAAGAGTCAAAGTTTTGGTTTTGTTTCATATACCTTTTCTGCTGGAAAACAGGGCTTTTATAAATGACAAAAGCTACCTTATATTTGGGAAGCATAAAATGTTCATGTATGAAAAGGCTTCAGCAGCACAATGGTGCTCAACAGATGCTCTACAGTGTACTGGCAATCCAAAACTCTCTGCATGTTAGGCACTCAAATAACTGCCTGGTACAATCTACCATAATTTTATGGTAGAATTTACTTACCTTGAGAGTTTGTCATATTACTAAGAATTAGCTTAGGCAAGATGAAAGGATTAAAGAAGATGTGCTTGCATAACAGTTATGATAATGCAACAACAGTTAAAAAAATATTATTAAGATTTACATTGAAAATTTAAGATATGTAGACTGTCCCTAAGTATTTGAGGCTATACTGCTAGCTCTGGAAGTCATATGATGGTGTAATGCCCTGAATAGTTCTAAATATTCTCATAGTGAAAGAAGACTACTTAGTAGATTGCCTAACATCCCCCAAAACAATGGTATAACATAATTCATTCGTCCTTCACAAGAGATAGGGAAAAGCAGACCTGCGATGGCACAGTGATGCAACACATGGTAGTACAGAGCATTCCCCTCTCCTCTCCTCTCCTCTCCTCTCCTCTCCTCTCCTCTCCTCTCCTCTCCTCTCCTCTCCTCTCCTCTCCTCTCCTCTCCTCTCCTCTCCTCTCCTCTCCTCTCCTCTCCTCTCCTCTCCTCTCCTCTCCTCTCCTCTCCTCTCCTCTCCTCCTCAGGAACTCTTAAGGTGAAAGTTTTTTATCTTAATCAGACTCATCACATTGCCTGGCCTGAGGCTGTTTTTCTCAACATACAAGTCACATAGAACATGACAATATTACCATGTAAATTAGATGTCATGAGAAATATTGATTTACAAGCTTCTTTCAATATTTTGCATGTTTAGCTTCTGGGAAGCTTTTCTTGAAGACTTAAAATAAGCTGATGAGACAAATGTTGACTGTTTTGCTAGATCTGGAAAAATCTCTCTAGGCCAGGATGTGTTTTCAACAGAAAGAAGAAAAGGTATTCTCACCTATTCTTTGAGGCTAAATTATCAGTAGGAATAACAACAAAATAGATTTATTCCATTCTTACTCAGGGGAGGGATGGTAAGTAGTTTAATATTCCTCATATCCAAATGCCAAAACATTCAAACTATTTAATAAAAATGATCCTAGTCAGAGCATTACCAGTGAATACATATGTCCTTTCGAAAACAAAACAAGAATCAAACTTCAAGTGCAAGTTCCAGGAGAAGATGTGTAGGCTCTAATTCCCCAGAAGACAGCAGCCTTTTCTTAAGGCTATGAGAAAGCATTACATGGTGGGAAATAATAAAATTTAAGACATATTAGTTTCCACAAGATTTATCATTGACTGTGACTCATAATCAGAGCCCTCGTACTTGTGTGTCCCACTACATATTACACATGGTGTGCAGTACCTTGCTCAAACTATGGTAAAAGTAATCTACAACTTAGAAGCTACTGCAAAAGTTTGTAACATCTTTTAGGATTTTATCATCACGTAGTTGGTGCCAGGAGACTACAAAACCAGAAATTGTGAGCTGTTCTTCACATTTTTGAGATGCAACTTTCAGGGACCCTTTCTTCTTTTATTAATTAAAAGAAAAAAATATAGAAATTAAGAGAAAGAAAGAGAGAAAGACAAAAAAACAGCAAGGAAATATTAAAGAAATTCAGTTCAACAGGCAGAGGAACAAATGTACTCTATCCCAAGACACTGCACAATGTCTTTCATGATTACTTCACTTCTCAATGCCATCAAGAGTTCATTTTCATGCCAAAGTAATAAAAACTCAATCCACTTGAGAATGACTGCACAGAAGGACAGAGATCTGTTATATCCAAAATCTGATAATTTTTTACGCATTTGAGTCTCCAGATTTACAGTGATTTGGACAAAACGGTGACTGATTCTGACAGGAGCTCATTCATCCAAATTGTACTCAGTGAATCAGTGATTCTCAACCCTGGTAAGCTGGAGAGCTCTAATCAGTAAATCGTCAAAATCTGGAGTTTATTTCAGTCATGAAAATTCTCTTTCTTTTCATGTGCACTATTGCTAGAATTGGAGTGAATCTGAATGAGTTTAGAGGTGTTATTTCTATAATGTTGATATGCTTAGGTCACAAATTTGTACTGCAAACTTACAAGTGTGTCATTGTGTTTTTGCAATTTTCTTTAGCATCAGCAGGATAAAGTGGTCTCTGATCAGTAACATAGGCAAAAGATTTTGTGAGTTCACTGCTTCCTGCAGGCAACAGACTGCATGAGCAAAGCATTGTAGGGAATACAGAGGAACTTGGTTCCCTAGGGATTTAATCTCTGGCGATCAGGAAAAAGTATTTTTATTTCACATCTGAAATTCAAAATTTTATATTCATGCTTCATAGTATTACATGTATCATCTGATCTTGAATTCCAAAACCGATTTTTTCCTGCTTGTGTGGTGATAAAGTTAAAAAAAATCTCTCTGAATATGGCACAAAACTGGTTATGAGGTCCCACACAGGTCACAAGTTTCAACATTCTCCCTTTTACTTATAGTATGGCAAAAGGTATCAAGAATTTTAAATATACATTTCGTTACATCATGAAGTCCCAAGGAAATATATCAAGATATATCAATGCTCAGGGGAAATAAAAAACACATGATTTGAAAACAAGTTCTCCAGTGATTTTTTAGGAGTAGAATTTTTGTCAGTCCCTCTATACAAGTTCTTTATTTATTGTAATGCCACACTGACTCCTGTAAAGCAGAGGAAGCTGTTTTTTTCTCACATCTCAGGCTAGGCTTGGGATCAGCCCTGTACAGCAACCAAGCAAAACTGTGAAGGAAACAAACCACCAGACCACTTTGTACAGTATAAAATGTGAACCCCTATCTTAAAAATTATGTCCTTTCTTGTCATTTCTGGAAGTAAGATTATCATATCCTGGGCTGCACCCAAAGCAGAGTGGCCAGCAGGGCAAGGGAGGGGATTCTGCCCCTCTGCTCTGCTCTGGTGAGACCCCACTGCAGTGCTGCATCCAGCTCTGGGGTCCTTAACACAAGAAGGACATGGTCCTGCTGGAGTGAGTCCAGAGGAGGGATATCAACTTGATTAAAGTGGTGGAGAACATCTCCCAAGAGGACAGGCTAAGACTATAGGACTTGTTCAACTTGGAGAAGAAAAGGTTTCGAGGTGACCTAATTATGACCTTCCAGTACCTGGAGGGAGTCTACAAGAAAGATGGAGACACTATTTACAAGACCATGCAATGAAAGAACAGGTGCAAGTCATTTCAAATTGAGAGAGTAGGTTTAGATTAGATATTAAGAAAATAATCTTTAGAATGAGGGTGTTGATGTACTGGAGAACGTTGCCCAGAGAAGCTGTGAATGCCTCATGCCTGAAAGTGTTAAAGGCAAGCTTGGCTAGATCTCTGAACAGCCTGGTCTAGTAGAAGGTGCTCCTACCCAAGCGGAGTGGGGTTGGCTCTAGATAATTTCATGTTGACTCTAGATGATTTACTTCCCTTCCAAGCTGAAGTATTCTATGACATGAAAAAGTCATTTTGCATAAAGTCATTTGCCTAAAAATTCCACAAGAAAGGATCTAGCTGAAAGTGTTCTAATAACTGAGGTATGATTGCAATAAACCTATTTATTGTTAACATTGTTTCTGTAGGACTAAGAATATTATTGTATTACTGGATTTTAAAGTTATGAAATTATTTCAATTTTTTTTTTACCATGAAGCAATATAAAAATTAGGTGGTTAAATCTCTTGGCATTTTAACTTGGAAAGTTAATAGTTCCATTCTATTCTCCTGAGTCATCTGAAATCCCTCTTATGCTTTTAAATACAAGGAGAGATTCATATGATTCTTAGAGCTGAGGTTTTAAATGCTAAATACAAGAAAGAGTGTGTAGAGAACAAAATCTGACCCTTTATCCATAGCTTGTTCTTTCTGTTTCAGCATTATATGTGGGAAGGGACAAAACCAGGCTTTCCAGTGATAGGCAGTGGGATGGTGTGCCAAACCTTGAGGAAACAAACTCTAATGGGATTCCTCATTGTGCTCCAGCAGGTGTCAGCTATCACAAACCCCACTTGAAATGTTTCTATACTGATGCACACATGAAGAGCAAACAAGAGGAGCTTGAAACTTTGGCCCTGTCTCAGAGATTTGAGATCAATGTCATATGAAAAACCTGGTCCTGTGACTGAAGTGCCCCGTTGGATGGTTACAGGTTTGTTTGTTTTTTTTTCTTTGCAGGGAAAAAGAGGTGATGTATGTAATGGAAGGGCTGGACTGTATGAAGCCCATGGCGCACAATGAAATTATTGAGAGCCTCTGGTTGGGGATTAAGGGACAAGCAAATAGTGTGGATGTTACTGGGGGCTATAGACTACACAGCCAGGATGGTGACACTGATTAATTATTCTTTGAGGAGCTAAGAGACACCTCCAAATGAACTGCCCTTGTCCTTAAGGAAGATTTCAGCTTGCCAGAAATTAACTAGGAACATTACAAAACTGACACAAACAGTTCCAGAGGATTCCTAAAACACCTGGATGGTGGCTTCATGGTACTAAGGGAGCCAACTTGGAAAGATGCATTCCTTGATTTGTCACTTGTTAACAGAGGGTCTCATGAGGGAAGTGGTTGGTGGCCATCTTGACCACAGTGACTACAAAGCAATTGATTTTAAATATCTTCTGACAAGAGGAAAGGTATCACTAAAACTCCAGCTCTGGACAAGAGGAGAGCAGACTTCAGACTCATCAGGGAACTAGTGAGTAAAGTCCCCAGCAAAATATTTTTGAGGCTGATAGATACTCTCAGTTCTGGTTATATTTTAAACACCACCTCTTTAAAGCACAGTGGCAGGCAAATCCAAAATGTCAGAAGTTAAGCAGAAAAGGCAGAAAGCTGTCTTGGCTGAGCAGGGATCTTCTTTTGGATATAAGGCAAGAAAAATGAGTGTATGCTCAGTAGAAGTAAGGTCAGCTGATGTGGAAGGAAAACAGAGATGCTGCTTGCCACTATAGGGATAAAATTCATGTGGTCAAAGCTCAAATGGAGCTGCAGCTGGCCAGAACTATGGGTGACAATAAAAAGAGGGGGTTTTATATACATTAATGGCAAAATGCACTGCAGAAAGAGCATTGGCCTGCTAGAGGGTGGGGATGGTCACTTTACAAATGTGGACATGGACAAAATAGAGATGTTAAATTCTTTGCCTCTGTTTTCAACAGCAATGACAGACCAAGCTGGTGCCAGTGCCTTGAGCTAGAGGACCATGACTGTGAGAATGGTAAACTCACAGCTGACATAAATGCTGTGAGTGATCTGCCTTTCCAGTTGGATCCCTGTAAATCTCTAAAGCCTGAATGGTTTCCTCCAAAACTACCTAAAGAGTTCTCTGATGATATCATGAGGCCTCTCTCAATGATTTCTGTATGGTCTTGAGAATCTGGAAAGGTCCCTGTTGACTGGAAGTGTTTCATCCGATCTTGCAATATTGGTTGGAATTACTAGTGCTTTCTACAGTCTGATAGGTGTTTCTAAGGGCAAGTACAGAAAAATCAAAATAAAATAAGTCTTATTGTTATTGCTTTCAATATAGAGTTTTGAGTTCTTTCACACTTCTTCTGTGCATTAACCCTTTTTTAGGAAAATGCAAGTCAGAACATACTGTTTTAAGGAACCTTGACCTAACATGAGGCTTCTTCCCTCCTCAAATTTTGTTTTCAATTTAAAAAGAAAGAAATTATTTTTTGCAATTATTTTGAATATCAGTACTTGAGAGAAAATATTGCATTGAAGGATATTGACATGTTAAAGACAGACCAATTTAAAATAGTGCCATAGAACTAGGCCAATATACAGTGCCTGTCTCCCTCGAGAATATGAAGATGGAACTTCACCAAAATACAGAATTAGGTCTTGTTTCTGAGCTTAAGTACTGAACATTGATTGAGCAACAGAAATGGTTTGATAATACTTGACAAGAACCAAAAAAAAAAGCTAAAGGAGCAAGAGCTAGCAGAAGTGGTTGTAGTTAATGATTATGAATTCAAATTTCTTAGAAAACACATCGATTTGAGAAAAATTTAAACAGCTTCCCTTTTTGGTTAGAAATTTTCAAATAAATGTTTTCAGAAAGCTTATAATAACCTATAGTGTATTCACTACTTTGGTGTACATTTCACTACTATTGATAAACATACAAATGCAAAAATTATCTAACAAAGCCCAAAAAGTTTGGTATTCCACAGACACACACAGAAAATGGAAATAAAATCCTGAAACCTTTGTGTTTTGACTAAATTTCCCATGAAGTCTAAGATTTAATTAAGGCCTGACATTCTTTAAAAGAGAAACCAAATTCTGTGGGAACTCAGATTGTTCAAACGCTCTAAAGAAATAAGTATTTACCAATCTGAGTATATTTTAAAACAATATTTTGGAAGGAGGTAATCCACTCTTTCCTCTGCCTCAATGGTTTGCAGACTTGATTTTGTCAGGCACTCTTTTTCCCAAAATGTCAACTGGCCACATTTCCAAAATACTAAGATGTGGAACATCTCTAGCTATTCTGCTGAGCTACAAAAACCTGTCCACAAAATTATTTGGCAAAGAACTTAAGGCTTATGAAATCCTTGGAAGTTAGTAATTTCAAGCTCATTTTTCTGCAGGGTTTCTCTGTAAACAACACAGAGTTCTCTGCCTGTGTTGATTGCAGAATGATATATATGTGGATAGATATATTTTTGTATGTTACGAGTTAGGCAGTACTCATTACTAGGGATGAATATCAGCAAAGTGGTGTTTTTGTTTTCTGGCTCTGTTGACTTAAACATTACTGTCCTGGTTCCAGCCAGGACAGGCTAGGAGGAGACATGGGTAGGACATGGTTATTATTCCACACCACCTCGTGTCATTGCTGGGAGTTTCTTCTGGGTGGAAGAGCTTTCTTCCAGTGGTTGTGGTTGGGTTGTGAGTTCTGCAGTGAACATTTTGCATGTGAATCATTCTTTGTATACTTTTGTTATTGATATTGTTGCTGCTACTGTTTTTTTATTTCTCATTGATGTTTCCAGCAAACTGTTCTTATCCCAGTCTGTGATGTTTTCTGTTTGTGCCTCCAATTCTGCTCTCCATCCTTCCATGGGTGGGGGGGTGGCAGAAAGGGGGAACAAGCAGTGCATGGTTTTAGTTGGAGCACTAAATTAGAGAATACAATTCCTAAACCTCAAAAATTATTTGACAAAAGAATTGTCAACAATAAATATAAAACCATTTTTATAGACATTATAGTATACACATTTTTTAAAAAGTACAGCCATTCTTACAAACCCCCATAAATATCAAAGGGTAAGTAAAGTAAAAGCCTCTGCATTAAAAATAAAATTAAGAAAAGCAAGAGAAACCCCATAGCAACAAAACCAGATACTCCACATTTGAGCAAACATTCATGGAGAAGTCTTACATCAGCATTCAACGAGCTATCTTCTAGTTTAAGAAACAAGCTTTAATCATATAGTTTTGTATTTCAATTTTGAATAACGCCAGGAGACAGTAAATCTATCAACATTTTATTCAAGGACACTGTCTTTTAACATAGCTCTCTAGCAAGCTATCACTGTCTAGATCTACTGACCTAGATGTCATTTAATTATAATTTTGTTGCACTATCACAATTTAAAAAGAGGAAAAGGAAAAGAGAGGAGGGGCAAATTATCAGGAACATGATAAGAAGAATTGCTGAGCAGCTGGGAGAGAGACCCTCCTCTCTCCCAAATGTATGTGAATATGTAGCAAGCTAATGCACTTAGTAATGCTGGAAAGAAGAAAGAATATGATGATAATGACATGGCCTGCAGCTTTTTTGTTAATGAGAACATCTATCAGGTATCAAAATGAGAAATATTCCAGTTACCCATAGAGTGAGTTATTGATATGTTTAAACAGCAGATAGAGGATGGTAAGGAATAGCTGCATAGCACCTGCTACTCCATGCAGTGAATTGTGATGATGTCAAATGAAGAAAAAAACATTAGCCTGACCACAGGATGTTTTTTGAAGTGTATTAATACCGGTGTCATGAATATCTGAGTTAATTTTGCAGAAGGAATTCAAGTTACCTTTTTTGACAAGGACTTTGCAGCATAGAACTATATTCAGGCTAAATTTTTATTGTCTTTTTCCCACATTAGCAAAGTGTTAATGCATTCTGTGAAAAGAGAACCAAAGCATATTTAAAATTAAACATGTACCTAGGTTATTTTCACAAAAGACTGTCTTAGACATAGCCTTTCTTCAGCAACCCCAGCATTTTCTGAAGCATAGACCTTTTGCACGTATCCAGAGAAACCAAAATACTTAAGAACTGCCCAGCTTATGAAAGAAACTTGCACAGCCAGATGGTGCTTAGGTCTGGGATTACAAAATTTATCACAAATGTTGATGAAAGTGGCACAGCTGCTGTGTGCTCACACAAACTGAGCCATGACTGGGAAACTGTCATGTTGTACATCATAATATCCCTGGAAAGCAGAGCACTTTTACAAGTTCCTTGTAGAGAAGGTTTTTAGGTGCCAAAGGTAGAGAACATATAAGAAGAAGGGAAAAAAATTACACTGTGTTTAAACTGAAATTTTACAGAGAATATTTCTGGAAAGTCAGCAAGTGTCTGTAGACAGAACAATGCATGCAAAAAATCAGCAGACATCACAGAACATTCAGTTCAGATTCAAAGGTCAGATATTGAAGTCCTACCTAACTATGTGTGGTAATAGAGGGAACAACATTCAAATTGGCTGGAAGTGATTTCAGCAAGGGCATTAAATAATTATAATCCTATGTGAAGACACAAAGATAGAAGCAGAAAAAATAGAAGCCATTTCACAAATGTGAATCCATGACCTCTTCTTGGTCAGGCATACTAGTGAAAAATAGTCAAATCTATTTTGCTTACTACGTCTCACACACAGCACAGTCCTCAGTAAGATAAACTGAAATAATGATATGTATTAATGTTCACTGAATTTCGAGTGATGAACTACATTAATAGTCATGTTAACAAAGAACTTTATTTGACAGTTGACTCACTTTCTACATTAGTATCTGCAGTGGAGTCTCACAGGATGAACTAAGTGTTTCACCTGTATAAGAGTGCTCCAAGATGTAATGCTTTAAAGGTTAATTTCTTCATAATGGACTGCAGGAAAAGGAAGGATGAAGTTTTGATTTCAAATATTTCCATGATGGATCTTCATAGCACATTATCAAAATAGGGTGACTACTTAACACAGATGAAAAATTCCTGAAAGTATATGGATTGAAGACTGCCAAAAATAGCGATTAATTATTTGCAAACATAAGGGGAGCTTTCAAGTTATGTAATCCATATTTAGTGCCTTTCTTGTATATGAACATGGTAAATGCCAGCACATATTGTTTTCTTAGAAGCTTGTTACCACACTTGTTGTACCCACTGCAGAAGCCTGCCACTGATATTGTAAATTTCCTGGGCAAGAGAGCTCCCTTTTCTGCCAGCACTGGCACAGTTGTTTGAAGTACACCAAGATTAAATGATTTTGTGAAGTCTCAGCGTCTTAGTATTATATCTGGAAGCAGCAAAGTTTGCAAACTCTTCTCAAGTGATGGCTAGTCTACAGTGGACTGTAGAAGCATCAAGCTGTGTCCCTGTGGTGCACAGTACACTCAGCAACACACACAAGTTTTGCTGGACAATCTTTTAAAAAACACGAGGCCAAACCAGCCTCTTTCAGTATGGAAGGGAATGACAAAACATCACTTTGAAACTGAAAATTTCCATGTTTAACATTACAACAAAAAACAAACAAAACAAAACAAAACAAAACAAACAAACAAAAAAAGCACAAAACATATCTGAGTTTAAAATACTTAAAGAGAAATACTCCAGTTGAGATTTACTTTGATAACCACCTGGCAATGTCTTCAACACAACAGACAAGAGTTTTGAGATTTGCGGCTTTTTTGAGAATGCATTCTAAGAAATAGAGCTCCCCTAATCTTCCCTTAATTTTTCTAACCATATATGACTTTAGCATATTTAAAACTTAAAACTGTTACTTATGACAGCCAGCTCCAGAACCTGCACTGTATACTTACACAGGAATGGTATGTATTCCTTTTATTCCCCAGGAAATTTAGATCAATTCTCTCTGTAATCCAGGTGTACACAAAAAGGGAAAATGGGAGTGAATAAGCAATTATTTCAGATACCTTCTTCCTAAAGGGATAATGTTTCATATGCCAAAATACTATGTTTTAACTATTTTCTTCCAAAAATAGCATGACACTGAAGCTCAAGAAAAGTAAGACTTTTCTGAATTCAGCATTTACTTAGGTTTATAACCCTCAGGAGTTTTAAACCCTTGTACCTCTAAGCTGTTTCCCTAATGTTCTTCATCTCCTAATTTTCAAAAAACCTCTTACATTCTGCAGAGTTACATATTTTATAATTTTACCTTTATTGATAGCTGAACACTGTTTCTCTTCCCCCCCATCCTCCCCATTCATAACTATGGCACAACCTCTTTTCCCCCTCAACATTCAAACCACTTCTCTCTTTAATCCACGTTTTCTTCTCAACTCCTGTACATCAGCATTAAGTGCAGGTAAGAATTGCATTAAACACTTTGCAACCATCTCTGGGTGTATAGGGGAGGGAAAATTTGATCCTGAAATCTTTCCTGAGGTACTAGCAAATCAAGCTGCAGATTAGGAGACAAGAAATTTTGTTGCAGATTTTGAAGAGTGGGAATCCATCCAGCATAAGTGACTTCTAAACACATCATTATCACATCAGTTCTTTAACACAGCAGAATCTTCCACATTGGGTATAAGCATATGATTTGCTCCCACACCTATTTTAAGAGTACCCTTGCAAGAACAGGAAATTTTCTCAAAAAGAAGAGACTGCAAACACTATTCTTTGTCCATGTGTACAATGTAATGGATATAAGAGGAAATTGAGTATTTAATTTCACCATTTTATATTTTATTCATAATAATTTTCTAGTCTTAGAAATGTCTCTTTAGCTTGAGTCAGCTTCAGTCAGCCTCAGTCCCTCGTTTAGGCAAGACACATAGAATTTAAAATTGAGCAAAATTTAAATTTATACTGCCCATACTATGTAAATATGCAGACTACTAATAATTCTTCATAGAATTATATTATTATCATTTATATGTACCCACTTGAATTTTAGAGATATCAGCGAAATGGGAAATTCAAAGCTTAGTGCCCTGTTGACTCCTCCTGTTTGTTCTGCTGCATGAAATTTAAACCTGCCATTTCTTGCCATGCTCTATTTTTTCCAGTACTTTACAGATATTAGCTGAAAGCTCATATAGACTTCAAAAGTGTCCATATTACTGTTTGATTGAAAGAACTTCCCTAGTTCTTCCTGCTGTCCATGTTTTCCCACTGCACATGAACACACATGAAATATTTTTTTAAAGTTTGTGTCACATCAGCAGAAGTATTAGTATAAAGGACAGATACCTACGCTGATAAAATATCAAATTTCCAATCCTGAGTTTTCAGTACTCATTAAACTCTGTAAAACAAAGAAGTGCAAAGTCCATACAAAATACCTGTCAAAGTGATACTTAGATAAAAGGGTGTAGTTGATTGTTGTTTCTCAGAGGAAGTAAATAAAACTCATAGAAAGGTCTAGTCTAGTTATTTTCAAGACTGAAGAGTCGGAAAGTGGGATGAAGATATTCCCAATTTTATGTCTAGCCATGTCCAAGTTTTGCTATAGATTACACTGTATTGAAACAGTATATGGATATAAATTTTATATATGAATATATAGATTCATGCCATCTGTGGATCTGTTAATTAATTCTTCCATCTACAAATCAAAACAAATTTGTTATTACTAAATACACTGCACCTGTATTAAGAGGGTACTTCAAATTACACTCTTTTTAAACTAGTAATTGGGCCTTCACTTGAGAATGCTATTTAAATTTAAATAATTTTAAACATCTCTTAGTTTAGTTTTACTGTATCACATATTCCAGTTCAAACTGTCTTCTCTAGGATCAGAAACAGAAAAATGCTCTGACAACTTTCCTAATAGTCTGTAGTTTATCATCTTAGGCAAGTTTCTGCACAAAAAAAAAGAAACTTTATTTCTAGACTAAAATATACTGTTGAAAACTGCTGCTCTATTCTATGTAGAGGTATTGCTTAAACTAGTTCTAGAGAAGGGTTATCTGCTCATTACTGGTTGCCGTGTCATCATTTAGTGATATTTACAAAACTCTGCAGAAGGTAAGATTTTAAAGAATTTTTATCCATATGGGTCTGGATTATTTTAAAATTAAAAAATAGCAATATTTAAACTCACCTTAAGGATATTTTCAAGATGTCTCAGCCACTGAAATGAGCTGGCTTAAATTTACGTTTTGAAACTTTAAGTTATATAAACAAAACTCAGGTTTGAAGCAAATTCTAAAATGATGACTTCTAGTTTTTATAAGTTAATTTACATAGTAAAGAAAATGCATCATTTAATGTATGCAAATATTAAAACAATGTTACAGATGTCAAAGTTAATTCTAAAGGATTTTAATGTCCATAGTTGTTTTCTTTCATCCTACCAATTTCTACTATTTTCTACTATATTTCCTACTTTTCATTTTATGCTAATTTTGTATTCCATGTAAACATCGTTGTCACTTTAAACATTTTTACTGCAGTTGTCCACAGTGACAAGATGGATAAGTGAGATTCTTCTTCGGAGGGAGTGAGAGTGAAAGAGAAATTATTTTTTTCCGAGTGAAAAAAATGGATATTTGTATATGTAGTGAGAGGTGGAAGTAGGGATATTGGAGCAAGAACTCAAACCATACAAGGGATGCCAAAACCTCTTCTGAAAGGGATAAGCTTCCTGCCAAGCCTGTAAAACTGTGTTCAGTAAAAGCCTCTGAAAAATGTGGTATGATGTTCTCAGCAGGATATCACACATTAGCTGCAAAGTTCTCAAGATCTCAAAAGGTGGCAACTGCACAGAGTATGCTCTGTCCCTTTGCAGCCCTCGTCTGCAATTTGGAGCATGGGGAGAATCCCCACTGAATGAAATGGGTCTTCTCTCTCCAGCACAGCATGATGACTCTGAAATCTCAGGTGTAATTTACCTGGGAAGGCTATTCCAAATTCTTTAAATCCAGGCCAGTAAACAAGAACTAATATAGGTGGCTTAAATAAGTGAGATCAAGACTGACAAAGAGGAATATGAGGAAAAAAAAAAAAAAAGCATCTTGGAAACTCCTTTATGTAAGAAAGCAGATAGGAGTTAGGGGGAAAATGAACACTGCATAGAGAAGAAGGCAAAGGTTAATGGGCAGAAGGCTTGTCCACAACAGAGAATATATTCGTCAATTGACTGAGTCCATATACTTGTCTCTTGATGCCTTAGCCTGCAATCATTAAAAATCTGTGAAATCTATTGGAGAAATAAGTTATAACTTCGTATGCAATCCTGCTCAGACATTAAGTCTCTCACCCACTACAGTGGATAAAAAAATAATTACAGATTTTATTTTTTAATTACAGAAAATTACTTTTAAAATCCATCCACCAAACAAAATAATGGCAAATATTGCTAATGGTTACAAGTGCCTGAGAAATGTTTTCAGCACACTACTACAGAGTAACTGCTGTGTGCCAGCACAGACAACAGATGCTTTTTCCTGATTTTTGCCTACTGAATTTAAAACTTTCCAGATTAGGGGGGTTTTGGTGCTTAAGAGGCCCCTCAATAACTTTTGAAATGGCTGGTAAGTGCTACCATGAGTGAGAGTTAGATCCTCTCCAGAGGAAAACCTGGTAGGGTGAAATGAAAAGCAGAAAAACAGAGAAATTTCACAACAGCAACCTGTAATATGCCAGAATGAAAGTACTTAAAATAAATTGTCAGTCCTAGCTGACACTTGGACGGTGTGACAGCATATAACTGAGCTCCAGATTATCCACAGTTCAAGTGATTACAAGTAAGGGACAGCAAGATTTAAAAATCATGATCAGGGCAAACAAGGCTCAGTCCTGAATCAAATGCAAGTCAAAGTCAGTCTTAAAACTTATGTTGTAACCAAAAAAATTGCATACATGATCACATAATTCTATCTATCTGTCTGTCTATCTATCTATCTATCTATCTATCTATCTATCTATCTGTCCCTATTCCACCTAGAGCCCATCAATGGGATGAAAAATCCTTGCTTTCTTCATTAGGATATGAGATTAATAAAAATTTTTTGTAACAGCTGTACCAGCTCTAAACAAACAGATAAATTATAGGCAGTGTCATAGAAATGTTTCATCCTTGAAAAATATATACCTAAATAGGTAGATGAATACTGAGATGACACATACTGAAAGCTTACCCAGGAAAGAGTTTTATACTGCTTAGACATGTTATACAACAATCTGTATTTGAATCACCACTTAATAACTTTTGCCACAGGCAAATTTCCTTTGTAATTTGAGTGTCCAACACAGCAATTTAAATATTTTTTCCTTTAGCATGGTTTTCCCTGGTTGGTTCAACTATACACATGGAAGGTTTAAAAGAGTCCTGTAAATTACTTTTATTAGAAAAAAATGCCCTTATTTCTTTTCCTATTTACAGAAGGTAAAAAATAAATTTTGATGAAATACCTATCAGAATGAATGTTAATAATCATAAGGCATACAGATGGTATTCCCTTGCACTTCATACATTAAAAAATGTGAAATTTTCAATCCATTTGAATTCCATACTCAAAGATACAGCTTGTTAAATACTGTTCCCCATGCCAGTGGCATTTTGTGCACTTTGAAGCTGCTTTTTGAAAGACACTCCTTTCCAATTAAACAGAAGATCAAGGACAAAAAAGGATAGGTGTAGATCACTGTACTAAAAAATGAAATATAAATCTGCTTCTAATATTGACTAAAAAGTGAGAGGAAAATCTGACAGCAGATGAAGCTCTTCATAAATATTATTATTATCTTTAAATTTGCTAAGAAAGCATACAAATCCATGAAATGCTACAGCTGGAACCTATCATTCTAAAATTTTGAAAAAGGAATTTTCAAATTTTCTATTTGAATTAAACTCTTGGGGTGGAATTCTCTTATTAAAAATCTCTGAGTATACTGTATAAGTAACTATGTATAAAAAGGAAAGTAGTAAAACATCAAAGTAAAAAATATTGGAAATATTGGAAAAAACCTCAGAAAATTTTTTATCCCTCATATACTCTCATCATTTTTAGCTGCAAAACCTCTGATCTGCTCAGTTCTCATTATAGTGCTCACAGCATTAATCTGCAGTTGTGTATCCTCAAAACTACTTATAGTTTAAAAAACATAACTAATTTATCCTTTATTTTACTGTAGAAAGACAGAAGAAACTGATGTCTGGAGGAAAGTTTTTCATTTAACCTTCCTGCTGGACATGCAATAGCCTACTTCCAGCTTCTACTTGTACAGTCATCTTTTCCAAATATTTTCTTCTGTATGTCTTTCCATCAAAGAGAGAATAACTTTACAAATAAAACAACAAAACCCCTCACATCACCAAAACCAACCCTCAGAATTCATAATTAAAGAACAAGCTTGATGCCTTCTCTTGTGATATCTTTGCATGTTGCTTATGCCTCGATAGTTTGTGACACTTTGACAAAATTTTATATTAAACTGACATAGACTATGTGGGATAATGGATTCCTTGACATCTACTATTAAGGATCTATGGGAAGGAAGGAACTCAGATCTACACTTTCAATTAATTTTTGTTTGCTACTCATCTGAAGGAAAAGCTGATATCACCATTTCTGATGAAATTATTTCTTATGTGGCCTACAAAGTGAATGATATTATCAGTCTTAATTAATGCCTAGAAATTCTTTACCTTATAACAGCTTATAGTTTTTGTTAATATGACTAATGATTTTTAATTTGTTGGTGGTGGAACAGCTTTTTTTCAAAATTTTTAGATATAAGGCTCCCTAGCAGCTTTTTAAAATTCTCTGAAATTTGTCATCATTTGCAGATATTTTAATCTAGAATTTTATTAAAATTTACTTTCATGGGCAACAATATTGTAATAGGCTTGCATGCTTCTAGGATTTTGAAACACTAGGAATCCAGATTCTAATAGACAAATAATTTTATTTTAAATAGCTGATTTTTTTACCAGGTTAAAAAAAAAAATGTTCTGAGGAATAATGGATTGTGATGTTATGTTGTGTGACTTAAAAAGAAGCCAAATCAAATACTTGTACATTCTTTGGCCAAGAAAGCTTTCTTTTGCATAAAGCAAACATACTGCTAAAACAGCTACATGCCCTAGCTGCTGGATTTGTTACATAAACAAGAATTTGGAAATCATGTGGTTTCCAAATGGAAATCATGTGACTGTTTTCTGAACTCCTGCTAACATGTGGCTTGTGCTAAGGGCTGAGGTAAGTTGGGAGCAGTCCCACTGTGTCAAAGTGGAAGCAACATGCAGTCAGCACCGTGGCCAGGAAGGGTAAAAGGTCATTATGAGTCATTATCACCTGTGCTTCTTGTCTCCAGCAGCTATAATCTCGTGTTTTGGTTTTCTGACGGTTTCTCCAGAATCCGCTAAATAAAGGAGAATGTGTAGACCAAACTTCCAAGCTGGAAAGTGTATCAGCTTACCCAAAAGAATTTTTGAAGCAGACCCAGCAGCAGCTTGAATGCTGAAGCTCCCAGTATGTTACAGGGAGCACTCACACCATGATGGGGGAGGAAGGATGAGCACCTTTACTATCAGCTTGGTAGATATTTTGTTCATAGGTACACAAGCTGCAGGTTATAGAATATCTCTATTAGAACCATGATGAATTAGGTGATGAATCAGTGAATTCAGATATCAGACAAATCTGTACAAAGGGAATTGAGCCCTTAGATATTGTATTTGTTTACTTTGCAAGTGAGCTCAAAAAATGATGTTTAATTCACAGAGTATATTGTACTATGAAGTTGAGAGATTCAAATGAACCATGACACCATTGACCATTACTTATGATCAGCTGCAACAAGACTGAAGTTAATTCCCTCAAAAACAAAAACAAAAACAAACAAACAAACAAAACAAACAAAAAACCCACAACAATTCAGCTGAAAATGTAAAGTGCAAAACTTTGCTTGCAACACATTCTCAAGGGTGTTGCAGTTTGATTGGAAACGGTCTTCCTCTGGTATAAAATTTCTAAGCATTAAACAAACAAATATTTTTTTATATTTAGATATTTACACCCAAGAGATAAACAGAGCCAATATAAAAAGAAAGTGAACATTTCAATTGAAATACAACCTGTTAATCTGCTATTAAACAATGTATCATGCAATATAGGAGTAAGAAGTGACATGACGAGGAATAAATAATACAGGATAGATTAAACATTGAGAGTATTTAACATGCAAATAAAAATCCTAAGTGTTTTCATTTTGCATACCATGTAGATTTTGTTTATTGAGGATAAATATTAAAGTATTCCAAAAGAAAACATAATGCTTTTAATAATGTAGTGATGCAGTTGTTCAATTCATTAATCCCTTAACAGGAACACTTCTTCTTTTTAAAACATCTCAAAAGATGCCTTTTTTTGCATGCAAATCTAAGAATATATGCATGCCCTATATTGTGTAATTACATTAATATGCTGCTTAATTTGTTTTCCTTGTTGATGATTAAAGAATGATGACTCATAGGAAGAAATGGATTGTACAAAGGGATAGAATTCTAGTGCAATTTGAGATCTATTTCTTAATCATTATTTTTAAATGTATTAGACTCCTCTCCCTTTTTGTAATGAGAAAAAAAAATCCAACTTGACTGTGTAAATTTGGTGAATTTTGTCATTCTGGGTTTCCAGTATTCGTTTACTTAAGAAATAGTAATTTATATTACCTTAGCCTCTTACTGACTTCTTGTTGAAAACTTTCACATTAATTTTAGCATTTAGGTTTTTAGGACAGTAATTACCAGGTGTGCACTTTTCCCTTTGGCATAATATTGACCTAATATTCAGTGTTAATGAGGTGTTCTATGAAACTTAAGAAAAAAAAAAAAAAAGAAAGAAAGAAAGAAAGAAAGAAAGAAAGAAAGAAAGAAAGAAAAGAAAGAAAGAAAGAAAGAAAGAAAATAAAAGAAAAGAAAAAGAAAAAAATATTTAAAGAAAAATTGCATAGTATTTATCTTTCTACATGCTCTGTTTGACCAAGGGGGATTTTTCATTTTCCCAATAATGATTGTTTCCTTTAGTGTTGGGTCTGCATCAACCCACAATAAGAGAACATGAGCTCTTTAACCTCTACCTGCCTACCCTACCCAGTGCCACTGACAACTTCCCAGGTGACAATGTTTCCACATGCCTGGGGCATGCAAGCCATCACACTGCCCTCTGCCTGTCACACACCCCACTACCCTGGCAGAGGACTCATCCAGCCTCTGTACTCTGTCTCTTCCCCCTACTGCTAGGGGAGATGCACTTCTAGGGCTCCCTTCCAGTTCTCCTCTCCAGCTATCTCACCTGAGTGCCTGACAGTAAGACAAAAGCAAAGGGTGGTAAACTCAGCACAAAGAATATGTGGACCCAGGCAGATAGACGGCAGAGCAATTAGAGATTAGAAGGGTAAGAGTAAGAGGCAAGGAAATTCAGAGAGGACAAAAGAGAAACAAAGACAGAAATGTGTTATAATACAGAATGAAGGATGTGAACTTTTATCCAGGTAATTCCTTCCCTTTGCCCACACAGAACCATATGTAATGCATCTCCCTTCTACCCTAAATTTTTGGACTGCTGCATAGATTTTCTTAATGTTGACTTTTGGATTCACAATAACGTCCTACACTTATAAAATAAAATTAGTCTAGAAGAGACTTTGAAAGATGACTAGAAAACTATTTGATTCTCTTTAAAAAGCTCACTAAACTAATTGTGGAAAGTGTTGATTTTAAGATACAACCTTTTTTTTCCAGTCCTATAGAATAGTTGTGCATGGTTGGGATGGGAAACTTTTTAATGAAGGATGGATGTTGTGGTAAGAAATTGCCCCAAGTAATGATGAATTAACATAAAAACCAGATATATTTTAAATGATATTTTACATTTCCAGATCTATTCCTTAAACCGGCTGTGGAAGTTCTTAATGCTACAAGAATTATGCAAAAAACAGAATAAGACCTGATTCCCAAAGTGGCTGAGTCTTCTCAAATCAGCTATTTTCTTGCACTTGCACATATAAAGGGTCTAAACTCTTTTAGCCTGTTTTGCAGGAGCTGTTTCCCACAAGGAAATATGACTGTTTTCATTACTAAGACTGACAGCAGCTTGGCCTCCTAGCATGATAACGGAATTAAAGCTCCATCCTGGACACCAATATAGATTTCATTTGGGCTGAAAACTTGCATAGAAGACAGAGCTGATTTGTATGTTTTGAGTTGAACAAGAGATATCATATACCATTCATTTTATAGACTTAATAATTTGATTTTTTAGTGTATCAAACATGAAGAGGGCCTTTGCACAATACATATCCAATAATGATTTTTGTGTAATTTGCACGAATTTAAAAATAATATGTTTAGAAGTCAGTAGCAGGTATGACTGCATTAACTTCTACCACAGAATCTTTTGTCCAAAAGCAGTTAAGCAGTGCAAGTACACTAATAAATCTTCAAAATTTATCTCTTGATAGCCTCTGAATTACTTATTTTCTCACAGCTCAGAAGAAATCACTAAACAAACACACAAACCTCATCACAAAGACAAGAGCAACTTTGCAGAATTTAGGGGCAAACCATTTCTTTCATTCAGCTGTGGGATTCCAGCAGACGTCACTGAGCTCAAGATGTCCTGTTGCTGGTCAAGATGCTTAATTTTTATGTAATATTTCAATTCCCAGATTGATTTGTCAGTTCATACATGTGGTAGGAGTACTAGTATTACTGGAGAGTTAACCATGCAGATCAAACAAAGGATGAAAAGAGATGCTGCACTGGGATGTATCATTTGAAGACAGTTGGGACTATTCAGTGATAATGATGCTCTAATGAGTTAATTATATCTACAGTATGGTAAACACTAGTGTTATATTTACAGTATGGTAAACATGAGTTTTAAACATGAGCTCAAATCTTTTGCTTTTCCTCCCAACAATTATTATAAAGCATAACCAATGAGAATATCTCTGTCCGGAAGGAACAATTTTTAGCAACTGTGCATTAATCCAACACTAAAATTTATAAAGGTCAGTTTTTCTCTCCATTGTAATTAATCCTGTCAAACATAACACTGGCCAATATTATTTTAGAGTTTGGAAGTATCTCTTCTATACTGTATCGTTACAAGCTAAATCAATTTTAAAAATAATAATTATTAGCTGAAAGAGCAAGAATTGAAGGAAGGCAACAGATAAATTTTTAGATTAAATTGAAGCAATGATGTGAAATCCCTGAGGCTGTTCCATAAACGAAAGTTCATGGTGATTTCAAAAACATATATAATCTTTGTAATGAGTGGTAATACAACTTCAAAATGCCTTCAGATCTGAGTCTTTCTTGCCTCTCCAACAGTGGGAGTAACTGACCTATCTGAAGGTTAGCTCTTGAAACATAGAAGGTACACACATCAACTCAGTTCAAAGAAAGCAAAAAAAAAAAAATTTGTGAATAGACAGCCACTTCTTGTTTATTTATTATAGCTGAACTCACTCTAGGGCTGTGAGTAGACATACTAGCAGTTAATCCACCTGTTAGGCACTTTATAAACATTAAACATTTCCTGCATAGCACCCAAGGGGTTCAGCTTTCTTAATTTATTTTTGGAGTCATATTCCGAGAAATTCCTGGAGGATTATATTATTCAAACCTCCTTGTTTACACTGTGAGTGGAACTGAATTTGCAGTAAAATCAACAGTAATATTCTGTGCACACAGCAGTCTAGAAACTATAGGATATTGAATGGATAACAGTAAAATGGATGCAGACATGAAACAAGAGTTGGGTGAAAACTGCTGCAGAGATGAAGAAGAGATAGCAATGTACATGTGTTTGACTGAAGGTTGATGCAACTTCTGCTTTACAGTTTTACACTAGCTATTCAGAATCTAGAATAAGCTCTTTTCTATGGGTTCCCTGCATGACACAAATTTTTACATATTATCATTTACATGTTATCAGCTAGACTTACACTGCACAAAGTATAAAAGAAAAGTTCATTGTGTTTCACCTTCTGAAGAGTGATCTTTGTGGGGGAAAAAACAAAGGAAGAAAGTAAAGGAAGTTCATACATTTTGGAATGCCTTTATCACCAACAAAGAAGATTAAAAAAAAACAAAAACCCCCTCAATAAACAGCAAAATTTTGAAGGGAGACTCAACATCTTCCTGGATCCCCTCACACCCTCTCAAAAAAAAAAAAATATTCACAATTTTTCTAGCAACATTTTTTCCCCAGATTGGTTACATTAGTTAAGATAAAGAAAGAATTTTCAACTAATGCATAAACAGCCAAGCTTTTCCATAATATTAAGTATAATTTCGTTAAATGGTCATTACAGAGTGCCAAATGTAGTTTTGATGATTTAACTATTTTACTGTGGAATAGCTGTAGGCATCAAAATTTTTCTAAGCTATTTCCTGCTGTACAACAATCCTCCAATAACCTAATTATGTCCTAGAGAGAGAGGAAATTAGCAAGAAATCTGATTAATACCTAAGTTGTTTTAAGTTGAGACACAGACTGCAGTGCCAAAGTCCATCCTGACATCTTTGTATAACTTGTCTTACTCTTCTGTGCAAAACTCAAAATTCTGCAGAAAGGAGAAGAGTGACATTCATAAATCACTCTAAACTAGGGGGTAACCACGGCAAGAAAGACAGTAAATATTTGACTGCATGAGTACAGACATAGTACAAAATCAGAAATTGGCTTTTGCAATTCAATGGGACAAATATAAAGACATGCAATTTTTATAGGTGCCAAAAATCTAAGAGTCCAAGGAGCATCTGGTAGTGCTCTTGGCTGCATTGTATAGTTTTATATAGTCCTGAGAGGAGCAGAATTCTATGATTCCAGGATTGTCCTGCATAAAATAGGAAATTCCCTCAGCCACTGGCAGACCAAAAAAACCAAAACCAAAACCAAAAACAAACACAAACAAACAAACAAATAAACAAAACAAAACAAAACAAAACAAACAAAAAAAACAACAAAACAAAAATCAAAAAGCATTCTATCTGAAACCACAAAAAATACGGGACGCAAACTCTGATGTTTTGAAATTGAGGAAAAGAGTAGCTGATTTTTTTTTTTTTTTTTTTTTTTTTTTAATTTACAGAGATCAGCTAATTTGTCTTGTGGCAGAAAGCTCCTGAGAAAACATCTCAGAAATATCAGATATAAAAAGGTAATACAAGGTTGAATCAGTTAGATGCACAGATAGTGATGTCAGTCTTTAGAGAGTCTGATTTTTCTTATTATTATTCATCCCTTGCATTGCTATACAGTTGAGGACTTTCCCTACCATTCAATCACATATTAAAGACATGGAAAGAAGAGTTTTATCTCAACTCTAGGATGATAAAAGACAAATATTCATCTGATCTCCACTACAAGAGAGTTCTACAGTCAAACATCCCTTTACCCTAAAGGTCCTATCTTCCTCTGTAGTCATTTTGCCTCCTTGAACAGAAAAATTCTGCTGGAAATCTCTTGTCTAAATATTGAATACAGCTGAGAAAGTGAATGGTGAAATGAATTTGTGAAGAAAGCCTTCTGGGAATTAAAAATTCATCTCTCACTTCTGAAACAGGTTTTAGTAAAGCTCAGAAAAAAAGCGTTTGTTGATCACTTGCAAATTTTTCGTAGAATTTGCAAACGTGGCAGAAGGATTCTAGCAAATTTTCAAACATTTTAATAATCTTCTAAAAACAAAGAAAGAAAAAAACCAACCAAACAGGAAACATTAGTATCTTCCATCAGAAACAAACAAAACAATCAGAGTATTAAGACATATTTTAGACACCCCTTTGCTCTCCAGCAGGGGCAGCAATTTTGAATCAACAGCTAATTTTTCTTCCCTGTATATTGACAATTCTGCAACTTACTGATAACAGACCTTTGCTCTCTCCACTTTCATTTTTCTTTCTGGACTGAAGAGAATAAGTGTTCCCAGTTTTATCTTATAAAATGAACACTATTTTTCTCTGCTCACCCTAACAACTGTTCTCTTTACTAATTTATGTATTGATTTTTTTTTTTTTTTCTTGAATGACTAAATAGAGTTACAGAGAATGTTCACTGTTTCATTTTTTCTTTTTCAAAGGAAGAGCTGTGATAATCTTTAGTAGAACTAGTACATAATCATAAGTGTTGCATACTACCTTCTCTGTTCTACACTCTAAAAACACTGAACCTTAATCCATAAATTAGTATTTTGCAGCTTTAATAAAAAGTTATTTGTTTATTTACTACCTTTCATCCAGCCATGTCAACAGTGTAAGTGAGCCATGATGAAATACTTAATGCTAAGTTTTGCTAGTATTAATATTGGTCTTCAAATTCTCTGCCTACATTTGTGAAGAAAGAGAAGGAATACAGCTCTGAACAACTTGATGCACCTCTCCATAAACTCAAGCATTTATTACCTGTGTGTTCCCCTAAATTCTGAAGAAGAGTAACACAAATCAAGTTTGTTGCTTAAAGGAGGGTGCAGGACATAAACAATCAGATTTCAAAGGTCCATCTTTAAAAAACAAAGACAGCTTTTTTAACCATCCAAGATAATGAATGCACAGAAGATTTTCCAGAGGAAATGGTACACTTCTTGCCTGTGGTCACTGCAGACAGCCTCCTGAAGTGTATGAGGCAAGATCCTCATATTAACAAAGCTGTTGGTGATTTCAAGAATTATAGAGGGAAAGCTTAGGTTACTGTGACTTCCTGTAGAGGATTTCAACCCTAGATTAGGATCAATAGATGACATCAGTGGAGTAGTAGTTTTACTTAATAAAATATTAAGTTGCTTAATGGAAAATTCTAGTTTATGCACTTCAGTCTGCACTGTGAGGCCTTAACCCAAAGATTCAAATTTCAAAGATTTCAAAATTAAAATATTCAAAGATTCAGGTACAACCTTTACATTATAAGCACTCTTAGAAATTACATTCATAGCTAAGATTGTACTGTTTGTGCAGTGGCTGAAGTGGCAACATAAAAACCAATAATGAAAGAAAGCCACAATTCTCTAAGAAATAATATCTGTTTTCACTTGTTATGTCCTGAAAATATGTAAAATAATAGCCAGAAGGGGGAACAAGAGCTGGACTTGTACAGAGGCAACAAAGTAATTTTTTTACAGCCATCCATTTTAACAAAAGCATTGGAACACGTTTAATTTTAGTCTCTTTATGGAATAAATACACAATTTTGGAAATTCAAAGCTCCATGAAATGAATATGTCACATTCTCAATGTCTCTCTAGTATGTGGTGCTTTTGGAAATCTGGTCCTTTCTTTTTGTCTTAGAGACATCTTGTTAAAATTGAAAACTGTGGCACATGATAACCAGCAACACTCTAGAGAGATTTTTGCAAGTACTTGCATAACTTTGTCCCCTTTAAAAGCAATAATGCAAACATGAAGCAGACCCCTTATTATTTACACATTTTTAAAACATCAATCTACATTTATTTTTGACTTTTGTTCAATTAGCCTAATCTCATGCAAACCCATTTGTAATAATCAGTATTTACTGCCATGACACATATGGGCATGAGTGGAACTAATCATCTGCAGGCTGTCCCTGCTGCTGAGCTGAACAAACAAGCTGTTCAAGACTTCTTCCTGCAAACATTTCTGCTTCATAAATCAATGGGAACCTAATGTAATATTTTCCTTTTTTTTTTTTTTTTTTTTTTTTTTTTAACAGAGACTTAACTGAGATCAACAAGCTCATTTCTGAATGTCACCAAAAAAAAGAAAAAAAAGTAGAAGAAAGACATGGACCCAAAGCAGACAGTAATAAACAAGCATGCCAGTCCAACTACAGTTTTCATCTATAAAATTAATATTATGTGTTCTGGTGCCTACACCTGTGACAGATGGCCAACAGAGAAGAAAGCTATCCCTATCAGAACTGCCGAGTTCTGAAATCCCAATGCACAAACCACAGATGGCAGTGGCAGAACAGTTCAAAGAATTAGAGATCCAGAAATAGACTTTTCCTTTTCTGTGCTGCACTCCTAAAATGTGTGGGCACTGTTTGCAAATTACCTAAAAGCAAACACATCTTTGGGTTAAAGCAACTTGTCAACCTTCATTAATATAAATGTTGGATAGTAGGTCAGGGGCATGCTAATCCAATAGATTGATCAATTCTTTTTACATTTCAGTGCTCAGAATTTCCATTGACTCTGGGGAAGGATTGTAGTTCACAGACCCTGAACATTTTTGTGCAACTCACAAGTAATCGAGGTGCTGCTTTGCTATCCAGGTAAGTGATCAGTCTTAGAAATCTAATAGTTGTTCAAAAATGCCACCATATATGAGTGGATAGAGGTTCCCTGATCAAATTTTGAAGTTATGAATGCTACAGAAATGTTTGGAGGATTTCAACTGATTTTTCTGTTTCACCTTTGTGTGTGAGTCTGAGCCTCTAGATCCCTACACAGACCTGTCAAATCAAGCCCAGGACCTACATCTGTAAAGGTAAATAAAAAAGGCAAGCGTTACCTGAAAGAAAAGAGATCATAGTGACAGGATTGAAATACAATTAATTTTTTGTATTGAATTAGAAAATTATTACTTTAAAACAACCAATACACTTCTAGCTCCATATATGTAGTGTCTTCCCTTTGACCCACCTTAAGAGTTTGAGTGAAAGAGGATAAATTATCTCAAACAAAAGTCTAAATAAAAGATGTTAGCAGGACTACCTCATCAAAATGCTGAGGTTAGAAAATCAAACACAGCTGAGTTTCTGTAAATTTCAGGAGAGCAGCCAGAGATTTAAGCCTGTGTCAGTATGGAGATGGGTCTTGAGTGCAGAAACAGTGTTTCTCCCAAGTGATTAAAAATGCATTTAACAAGTGGTTTTTTTTGTTTGGTTTTTTTGGTTTTTTTTGGGTTTTTTTGTTGTTTTGTTTTGTTTTGTTTTTTGCTTCCATTAAATATAAACAAAAGAAGATGGGAAGAAACAGTATGAAGGGGTAGAAAACACCAATTAAAAACAAAACAAAACAAAACAAACCCAAATAAACAAAAAAAAAAAAAAAAAAAAAAAAAAAAAAAAATCCAAACCAAAACAGAACAAAAAAAAAAAACCAAAAAAACCCCCAAGAAAGCCACAAAAAAACCCCCTCAAAACCCAAAACAACAAAAAAAGAGTTTAGCTTTTAAGCCCTGAGTGGAGAGTCAAGGGCTATTGTTTCCATGGGATCGCTGACCTATGGAGAGCAACGAGTAGAACAGGAGGGACATAGGGAGGGAGGGAGGGAGGGAGGGAAGGAGGGAGAGAAGGGGAGTTCTCCCTCAGCTCAAGGAGGATCTCCAGTCCTTTGAACAGTGTGTGAGGTGGCTGTAAATGCAGCTCAGGGCAGGAAACTAATTTGTGTGCTTTCCTGAAACTGAGTAAAAGAATAAAGACAGAGAGAGGGAGCCCATGGCTTTGAAATTGCTACGGGATGTGCTTTTGTTCTCCTTCCTTCATCAGTTGAAAACAAAGCCTCAAGAGATTAAGACAAGGTCAGTTGCTGCTGATTTTGTTTCCCAACCTCACAATACCAGTCCAAGTCTAGCTCATATGAATTAATTTGTCTGTACATCCAAATCTTCCACTGTAGACAGCAGTTTACTGTTCCAGTGGCACATAATCAATATAGAAAGGCAAGGTTGCAGAGAGAAATAAGTTATTGGGAAAAGAAAGGACCAATTGCTTGTGATGCTTTGGACAAGAGAAAAAATTAGAAAAAAATAGAAATGCACAGGTAAAGTAATAAATTGTGATCTAATAGATAATATTTCCTTTAAGACAAGAACAAAGCTGCAAAATGCTAATGCCTATCAGAGTGGCCTCCATCGCATACAAATATGAAGATTAAGTGCACTCTATTACTGGGCAGTCTGTGACAGTAACCAGCAAACATTTGATAATTAGAACATTAAAAAGCCATCAGCTACTAAGGACGATCTCAGCTGAAATGAACACCACCAAAATGATAACACTGTTCACCAAACAAATCAATGCACTTGAAGCTTTGCAGCTGGGTTAATGCAAGTAGAAAGTAGGTTAGATTTTAAACAAAAAGTCATGAACTACTGTTTTATTTCACAGATCCTAGATACTCACTTTCCCATGGGATACTAAGAAGCATTCACAACATCATCTTGACAGGCAGTCATTCTCCTATTAGGTGGCAGCCTTACTTTGGACAGTAACACCAAATCATTTTCCAGTTTTGAGGATCTAATAAAAGAGAGAGGAGGATGAAAAGAAGAGGAATTTTCAGAGAGCTAGCAAATACATCCTAAGCAAAAATTCAGAAAAGAGAAATAATAGCAGATAACTGAGTGTCCACTTACTTCAAAAATACAGATTAACCCTGACTAGAAACAGCCAATAAAGAGACTATGGCTTGGATTTAACAACAGTTGTATTTCTGTATTGAAATTTTCTCCCAGACTCTTTACTATATCCAATTAATAATGAATCATGATTTAAAAATAAATCTCTCTTAAATTTTATATCCATCCTTGGTTCATGTTGTTTAGTTATGCTTGTAAACATATCTGTGTTAATTGCAAATGCAATCCCTTAACAGAGAGAGGAGGTGGACTTGGGAAAGTCTGTGTTTGTTAAAAATAAAGTATTGAATGGAAGAATTTAATGAAATATCCTACTTTTCAAACAGCTTTTTAAAAGCAGTAATTCCTGAATGATTCTGTAAAGGTTTTCTCTGCCAGGAAGTAGCCAAGTAGTTTACTTTGGTCCTGGTTTTTGTCTGGCAAAAAATTTGTCTGGCATCTGGAAATCACAAGACTTTGATGAACAAATTTAGTTTTAATCTTCTCATTGATACAAAACACATCACCCATCAGAAAATGATGGGTTTGTTCCAATAAACAATTAAAAATGAAATAGTGAAATATATATACCTTTCTACATGAAACTTTCTAATAAAATGCACACAACAAAGGAGCAAAAAACCTCAGGTTTCAAAGTAAGCTACAGGCAGACTCTGTCTTAGAAAAGACCGAGGCATTTGTACACAAATTATTAACAGTTGAGAACAAATTTGAAGGATGTTTTTGAAACCATTTCAAAAATGCACTTTCCTCATCTTAAATATTCCATTAAGCAGTTTGGTGTTCATACACTCATATAGTTCTTCTGTTGCTTTTACATAATTTTACTTTTTTAGATTATGTTGACATCTTTATGAACAAAATCAACCCTCTTTATGGATTATAAATTTTCATCAACATATCACTTTATCATCAATACTGTATGGATAAAAATTGCCCTGAACAGCAAGCAGAAGAACAAACAAGTTAGTATGAAGGTTAGGGGAGATAAATACCAATACATTAAGACATTACTGCATTCTTTAAATGATTTAGCCCAAATTCCTGAGAAATGCTGAAGGATATTACCAATATAGGGTTAAACTGTCAAACCCTTCCAACAGGGAGTACCACCCTTGAAGCAGGAATATCTGAATTGATTGTTAATTGGTTTCTGAACCCTCAGCTTTCAACCAAACTCAGATTAATTTGAATATTAAATTTGAATATTAAATTTGAATATTAAATCCTCTACTGGAAAAACAGGAACAATGCTGTAAGTGGTGGGACATGGACAAAATACACATCTGACTTGTTAAAAGAACATGGCCTTTCAAAATGTTGTAATGTACTTAATGCAAGTAACAAATGCTTCAAATAATTAAAAAATTAGATAGAACCCTCAAGGTGTTATTTACTTATAGAATTGTTTTATTTAATTTTCAAGTTGTATATATGCCTGTTATGTCTACTTCTTGTGCTAGATTTGCTTTGATTTATTCAATGCATAGGATTAAGAGGTCAATATGTGACAGAATTTCTTGCTAATACTAGTTAATCTTTTCTAATTTGAGATCTAACCACTTGCTAATACCTCCAAATGTCAGTCACCATTTATGGAAAATCCCTGGGAATATAATGCCATAAATATCGCTTGCATTAGTGAAGCTGAAGCTTCTGCTTTATTTAATAAGGAGATGGAAAGTTCAGAGCTTAAGAAAGTGAACCTTTTCTCATCAACAATGGTGTGATATAAAACTAGAATAATGAATGACTTAACTAGCCAATGGTCATGTTAATGCTGTAGAAAAAATTGTCATGGGGAGAAAAGAACAGTTACTTACAGGACATTCATATGGTTTTTATAAAGTAAAACATGAACTCTATTAGACTGGTATCCTACTTCCAAGAAAAGACAACATATAAATGAATAAACATGTAAAATGTTTATAAATATAAACATTTATGTTTATAAAATGAATAAACAAAAATTATATTAAAATTCAAGAATTCTAGAACATTAGGGCATATTTTGATTTTGTAGTTTTACTCTCTATCCTAGCAGCAGTAAATGAAGCACTGAACCTAACCCCTTCATTTCCTATGTTACTGCAGGCTGAGTTTGCCTTAGATTTCCTTGTGTAGCCTATCAAAGGAAGGATTTTCTCATCTGAGCCCAACAAAGATGACTTTGGTCTCTTGCTCACTTTGGTCAGACAGTCCATAATAAATTCTCACCACAATGTTTCCCCTGTTGCTTTGTTCTCTATTTCTGACTCCCAGACCCTCAATAAATTTGTCACCTGTCTGGAGAGCTGAAGAGCTCCATATATGTGAGCTGCTCCTTAGTGCACTAGCAACTCCATCTCCTTTTCCCTAGTCCCTGTCTAAGGAGTCTGTATCCAGACATCAATCCACTCCAGCCCTTCAGACACACAGGCTGTCCCCATCTTGGTTATTGCAATCACATCTTAGTTTTTCAATTACACACACCACACACTCTGCTGCTTTTCCAGGCTATGTGCATATGTGTGCAGGAACTTCAGAAGTGCCTTTTGAGACTTGCTTCATCCTTTCGAAAAGCCCTTGTACTCCCATCACCATGTCCCATATGGTTATTACCCCTTGATTTCCACTTTTTCCTTTACCTGCAAACTGTCATCATCATTCTCAGTGTACCTGGTATAATATTTTCTTCAACAGATAGGTAAGACTGGAGCAAAGATGCTTTTAGGCCATTACTGTCTAGTGAGTCCCATCTCTTGCTAGCATTTCTTGCTTGCTTCTCATTCCTCAAAAAAAAGCCTGTGGTTAAAAAAGCCAAGACAGCACCCATGACACCGAACACTTGCTAATTCACAGTGTGTATTCACTCCTACTCAGTCCTGTTCCTTCAGTAGCAGAACTGAGAGAAACACCACTTGGCCTTCCATGTCCCTATCTTTATCTCCAGACTACTGCAGCCCCTCCTGATTTCTTCCCAGATCTCCCTCAGAAGTGATGCACACGGACAAAATTAAGAGGACCCTTGGAATTGGGAAGCCCTTGCCAGTCACACCAGAACACTCCTTCCTGTCCCAGTCCAGGATGTTGCAAACAGCAAACCTCATGACAAACCAGTGTGCCCTAAGACCTCTGGTCAGATGTGCTCCCACCCTGCAAAAAGGGACATCCAACCATCATTACCCTGCACTTCCCCTTGTGCTGGTGCTCTGTGCATGCTCAGCTCACTTGATCCCTTGCACAGGATACTACCATTAAGCATGTGAGGTCAGATCTGAGGGTAGATAAGGAGTCATTCTTTTGCTGCCAGAGGTCACAAGATTCATGCCTCTCCCATCTCGTGAGTCTTTATCCCTCACTTATTCACACACTGTCTATTTCTGTCCCTCCTTCCCTGCACTGAAGGGCTCAGATCTTCCCTCCTCAGTGTTTCTTGTGAAACTCCTGTCAGGATCATGTTCATTCCCCCTGATAGCACACAGTCCACTCCATTCCCTCTGCAGCTCTTGTGATCAGCCTCTGCTGCTGGTGTCCCTGGAGAGGCATTCCATTACTCCTTGCTGCCACAGACTTGACTTCTGCATTCCCTGCAAGAGTTCTGTCTGAGTGAAGACAGCTACTCACTTCCAATTTTGACTACACAGAAACTGTCAACCTTCTCTTGGACTTATTTTGGCAAGCTAAAATAGACACAGTATTTGAAATTTTCAGTAATAGTTTATTTTTCTGTAGTTCACCCTATACCTAAAAAGCTTGGTTTTTCTCATGATAAACTCCTGTCGTGATATCGTTTTTCTCTGCAGATAGACAAAGGTCTGCTCTCCCTGGCACATGAGCAATCTTGTTGCAGTGAAAGAACTGATAGGTCCGATGATAGAGTTCAATAAGGTGCAATGTATAGTTTAACAAAGGTAAAGAAAGAAATTAGCACATTATTCCTTAGAATGCATATTTCAAAAGAGCAGGAAACTCCTAGTTGATGATAAAGGAAAGCTAGCATATAGTACTCAAACTACAGATAAACTCTTCTTCAAAAGACTCTCTTTCAAAAGAGCCAATGTAAAGAAATACCAAAAAAGCTGTTCACAGTTTTCTGTATTTTTGTTCTATTTAGTTTTGTGATTGTGAAACCAGTTAAAGATTCACATCTATATTGTTTACAGAGATTATCAGTAGTAAGATGTTATTTCTAAGTTTTGCTAACTTGTTTCATATTTTTTTCATTGTTTAGGGATGATACTTCCCAATTTAGTTCTCCCCACCGAGACCCTCCAAGCCACACTGCCACTTCCTCACTGCCTCTTGCCATCTTCAGCCCCAGCCCTGGAATGGCCTGAGAGGTGAATTGCTGACAAAAAAGGCAAAGATCACGAGTTGAGATCACAAGATAAGATGCAATTTACTAGAAAAAGCAGTAAGATAAGAAAAGAAACAGCAATGACAATTGTATTTAGAACAAAAGTTCATGAAAGAGAGGGCAATTCATGTGCAAAATGCTTGGGAACCCAGCCCAACTGAGGCAAAACCTTGTCCCCAGAAGAGAATTCCTCTGCCTCCTCCCAAATCCCCCTTCCCTGCACCTGGCAATGACCTGAGGTGATATAGAATAACCTCACTGTCTTAGCCATGCCCCCTCCTGACTACTGCAAAAATTAACCCTGTAACCAGGACAATTGTAAAATGCCTAAATCCATTTTTAAAAACAGATTATTTTGAAAATTGTGAAAGAGGAATTTCCACCTGTTATTTCAAACACTCAGTTCTCCAGTGTAAGGTGAAATAAATGTCCTGACCATGACACCTTGAAAGGACAAAACCTTTAAAGTAGTCTAGTTTTTTCATTGTAGTTTAAGGACGTACATTTGGACTCTATTTCTCCTACATTTAGCTTTAAGTTATTCTTCCACTAGAAAGCATTCTGACAAAAGCACTAATTACATAGCCTTTCCTGCCTACAAGCTTATTATTTCTGGGAAATCTTAAACCACTGGGGTATCACAGTCCTCCCCAAGCACAAATTTTCCACAAACTGAGTAATGACGTGATTATTATGATACAGTCGCTCACATGCATTTCAAAAGAGATTGCAAAAATTCAGATAAAATTCATCAGAGTTTCCTTCCTAAGAGAAAAAGGAATCAATCATCATTCACAAAACTTTAACAATAATTCTTAATGAAAACCATCAATCCAAGCATACAATTAGTGGAAGTAATAGAAATGAAAAATGTTTAACAACATAAGGAATAATGACTGCAACTGTGTAAAATTATACACAATGCTTTTAAAATAAATTAGTTTCTTAACAAAGAGGTATGGTTTTTTTTTCCTCTTTCTTTAAAAAAAAAATGTTTAAAAGAGGAAGATAGAAAGATCCAAGTCTACTAACATCTTCTGATTAAAAATTTCCAAGATAGAAAAGCCATACCAACAATAAATTCTGTGAGAAAGCAGGTTGGAGGAGACTGTTACACTTCAGTAGCCATTCTCTTTACATCAGTTGGCTATAATGCTGGAGGAGATTCTTGTGAAATCCTGTCCTGCACTAGTTAGTACATAAAACCAGAGACTGCTGGGAATTGTGATGCTCCTCAGTCCTTGGCTTCCAGGCGTCTTCAGCATGAGATTCCCCAAAGCAGACTGCAACAGCCTGGGTATGTTGGTTTCATTGGAAAATAAAAATACTAATTTCATCTAGTGGTGAAGAGACCAGATTCCATCTCATATGGAAATGATGTGCATTCATTCAAGGACTGGCATTTCTATCCCATCATGCAGTCTCATTGCAGGGTCCTCCAGCTCTCAATATATCTCTTAGTCTACACAAAAAAAAAAAAAAAAAAAAAAAAAATCCTCTAATGACTCAGTAATATCATTTTTTAGGTACTTACAGTGTGTAAAGCTTGGTGATGGTGAGGAAATTTTTCTTTCCTTTTCTGCCAATAAGGAGAAAAATCAATACTGATCATATAACTTCAGGTGTTGTTTTAACCCATACAAATACTTTCTTAAAGCTCTTGATTCTCTGTCATCATGAAAGAAATCATAATTGTTAAGATTTCATGGAACAGATGTCACTTGTAAAGAAATTTTAAGGGAAGTAATAGCAATAAATGAAATACGAACAAAAATCATGCAAGAATTGAGTTTCATTCACAACCACATTGCATCTATGTAACTCATTTGACTTCAGTAAAACATGCATTTTCTGATCTAGACAGCTAAATAGATGGAGAAAATAAGGCTTTCTAAGCTCTCCCTCATTGTTCTTTCTCATTTAGAGAACTCTATACAGACTTCACTGTCTTTGAAAATACTCAATCCCTCAAAAAAAATTGATTTTATGCATAGGCTTCCTCTGTTAGCTATCTATCTTCCAGTTTTCAAAATCAGAAAAAAACATTATGCTGACCTACCCTGGGAACAAATGAGAATTTCTTACTGGGTTATATAAAGTTTTCAACTGATATAGAGAAATGCAACTGATAATTAAGTAAATTAAAAACACCTGATGCTTCATAATTTGCAGTCATTGGTGCTAAATAATTACGCAAGGAAGAAAGTGTTTTGGCTTTTTATACAATCACACAATAATTGGAGAGATTAATAGCACTAAGTGTATTTTGGAAGCGTTGAGCCATTTCTGAAAACACTTGTAGCGTGAAATACAATATAGCCTAAAGACTGAAGTGTACTTGGAAGACAATTACTTTAGCTTCTAAACAATCCAATATGATTTTGCTCAAGCAGTAGTGTCTGAAAAGGAGCATATATTACATTTGTTTTGTGCTTTAAGCTGCATTTTTTTTTTCTTGTATTTCTGTCACTTCTATTTTACATCAGCAGGAAATATGCTAAATTTAGATGAAATATCTGCTCTTTTGATGTAAATGATGGATATAATATGATTACTTCACTCAAAGCTTGAATCATGAAAGGACCTTTGTCTTATATAGCTTCACATAAGTGAGTCAAGGTGCATATTATATGCATGATCAAAAAGCAGAAAGTCTGACATTTGAAGGTCAGATCAGAGAGGGCAATAACGAAAAGGAAATTATTATGCATTCTTTTACCACAGAAAAAGGGAAGTAATAAAGGTTATGTGAGAACAAAACTTTCCACCAGATTCACAATAAACTTCTATAATTACACAAGGATCAAAACACCTCAAAACCCCAAGATACTTCCTGCGAACCATTCCTGTATTGTTGTATATTTAAAACTGATCTTATGCAATCTCAAGATGTGTATTCATACATATTGTCATAAAACATTGGGGAATGTGAAAATTTGCATGGACATGCTTCTGTGCTTATATTGTACTTTGAGACTTTTCTTACAATACAATGAAACATAGAATTTGCTGTTGTCTATAGCAAAAATAGTGTAAGTAAATGATGTGATAACAAATTTTTAAAGGAATCTGAGAAAGTGGCTTCATAAAATATGTAGCTTTACTCTATGAATGCTCTGTGGGAATTACTTACCAGTGCAATGAACTAGATAACCCATAAGTCAAGAGCCAGCACTGCAATTAATCTACTCTCTTTTCCTGATTTTGTGATGACAAATGGCAGACTGGAAAGCGACTGTACTTAGGACCCAATTAGAGAATAGTTGCTGATGTGAAAACCATGGAAAAACGGAGTCTGAATTTACCTTTGCAGAGGGAAGGTTTTTGGAAAGAAAGGCTAAGCAGCTCTGTGACAAAATACTCCTTTGTTGCTGTGCTGAAGAACACAAACTAGCTTGTCCACATTTGCATTCCTGCACAAGTCCATACTGATACAGTCCTCTGTGTCAGAAGCTACACAAGTGGAGTACAAACCAAGGTCATTCCAATGTACAAAAATCTGACAGATAACTGTAGGTAGTGAGCTGTATCCTAAAATATCAAAGAGAATAATGTCACATAGAAACCATTTACAGTCATTTCAAGACATAAGTAGTCTGTGTGCTGCAGACATGTCTGTTCAAAATATTTATGCTGAAAAGTTGTTTAAAATAATTTTATTAATTAACTTTGCTATTGATGAAAAGTTTAGGGAAAAATCCCAAATTTAATTCTTAAAGGAAGGGAGGGCTTTATCAGAACATTTGATACCTTTTCCCTCCCATGAAAATTTCCTAAAGCCTAATCTCTACAACTTTGTATCAAAAGTTATGATGGTATTAAAACAGATAATGCAGTAGGAATCATAGGAAATTATCTCACCATCTGTTTCTGAACATTACTTTAACAAAGCTCTGAATTGTGATATTGAAGTTATTTTTCTTAAAATAAAGTTTTAAATCACACTGATAATTTTTGCTTCTTCTCTCTCTTACCACACACAGCAACATAAAAAAGAAATATTAGTGTTTATATGTTAAGGAACCACAGAGACTTGCCTAAACAAATAATTGATCATGAACTCTAACAATGAAGGAGGCTTCTTTCCACCATATCTATGTTTTTTATGGTCTTTGTATAAGGATATATATAGGCTGTCTTTAGTAAGTGAAGAAGACCTCACCTTCCTTAAATATTCAAAAAGCCTTTTACATAATTTATAATGGCAATATATTCCATAAGGTCTTCCTTTGTTGATGAATATGACAGGTAATGAAAACAAGCTTTTAGAGACTCTTTTACAGGGTGCTATGCTTCTTAGTGAAAGTCAAATTAACTTAATAATATTTCTTTTTTAAAAAGTAGTTTTAGATTAAGTTCCATTGACTGAGAATGTCTTTTTTTCAATTATTTAACCAAAGCCAACACCTTTCACATGCTTCTTGCATGATGTGTCAATATAATATTATACCAGGAGAAATAGCAGAAAAATATGAAGACATTGTATATGTTTCACATCTTTAAAACACTGCTAGCCAGATTTAAAGTTTAAAAGTATTACTATGGTCTGTAGATATACTACAAAAAACATGTCTTGAAGTCATGAATTTTCCTATCAATATATTGTTAAATACAAATGACAATTAAAAATCTAGATATGGCATTAATTTGATCAAGAATCAGAAACATCCCATTGATAGACATACTAAGACAAACAGAAAGTTTCCTTAAAAAAAAAAAACCACTGCAGATTTAAAGCAGATGTAAAGAGGTAAAAATCTAGGCATTGAAATATATGTTGTGAATTTTATTGCCAATACAATTCAAGGAAATCTGTGTTTTTATACATCTGACACATCATGCCCATAAATCATTATGTTGGCTTTTCTCCTATTGATTTATTTTCATTTCCCCATTCCACTCCTGCTCCTGCCACTAGGGACTAAACACAGAATGCATAATATAGGGCTTTGGACTTCTACTAATCTTAGTCAGGTTAGTAGGCAATTCTTTTGGGCCTGTTAGTAGGCTTTTCTGACCAGATGGTGGCCTTTTGTGGCATCTATGTTTGCAGAGAAGGTGACTTCAAAGTAGATAGAGACATCCTAATTCCTTTGTGGGTTCAAATCATAGTATAAGACTGTGTTTCCTGGTGAGACAGTTTTTGTTCCTGTTCATAAAAAAGTGCACTTTTGTCTACAAATACCATATTATCATTTCAGTCTTAAGATAATGTGGAAAATTTTCACAGGCTATTACTTCTCATTCATAATTAAATTCAGCTGAAGTCCTTTCCTCTTGGACAATTCCATTCAGGATGCAACTTGTGGACAAAATTCTGCAAGCCTACCTGTACACAGCAATACTAAAAAATCTGAGGACAAATGAAACTGTCAAACAGCAACCTAAATGCAGGCATTGAGTGCTATAAATAACTTGCTGCGAGGAGTGCACAAGTGAAAACAAAAAGATACAATGATTCACAGTGTGACTCAAACTATAACATAAACCTATAGTAATTTCTGAGGTACAGAATATAATTCTTAAAATGTTCAGGTCCCGCTGATATTCACATACAACTGAAAACTCAACATTCCTAGCACTTTTGATAGACCTGACCACACTCTCTCCAAATCAAGGCCAAAAATTTTACTATTTTCCTCATAAGTCTCAATGTAAAGGCTAGCATGTTCCAAACTTGATCACAGAATTTTCTGATGGGGTAGAATTCTCTTAAATCAAGGCTATCAAAGTTTTGTTTCATCGTTCTTCAAATACACCCAGAGGGGATGTAGAGGACTAATGAAGTTCAGATATCTAGAGAGCAGATGTTGCTTTTCACACTTGGAAAATCGTAAGTTTTTATACCAGGTAATAGGATTTTTTTCCTTTAAAGAGAGTTTCCTAAAACTGCAGGCTGTGAAAAATCCTGGTAAATAGCACTCCAAAGAGACTGGGCACTGTATTTATGTGTTATGTGCACGGGCTGGTGGATTTGTTCAGTTATAAAGATTCCAAGGAACAAATGGGAGGAGATGCACAGCTTTACATTCTGGAACATTCCCAAGACATTTTTAGTCCAGTAGAATATAAACTTCATGGTTCTTTACCAGGAGCTGCACATGTTTGCTTTGAGATAGACAAAGGCTGCAAGCATCCCAGTGCAAGTCCACTGTCTGCTTTAGCAGTTGAGAGCATCAGGCTCGATGGTAATCAAAAGCATCCATCACTGCCAACTTCCTGAACCAACAGTATTCTGAAATAGCTGTCTGAATAGAGAATGTGGTTGCCAGCTTCCCAGACTGATCCTAGCTTATATTTATGTATTATCTCATATTCTCACTACTGTTTCCCCATCAGCATACAAAGCTAAGAGATAAGTAGAGGTGAAAGACTTCAGCCCCTGGGAGATGGCACTGAAATATTTGCTTTCCTACCTATGAATCAGTATTAAAATGTTGCATATCTCTCTTCTCTTTTGCAATTAATATTCAAGTCATTGGAGAGGAATTGGGACAGACAACTGCAAAGGGAAAAACTTAGCAAAGGTGAAGATTATTTAGCAGCACTGCAGAAAGCTGTCTCCACCGTAAATAAACTAGAATAGAAGGAGTTAAATCTTGTAGCCAGTCTTCAGACCATTTACATATTGACTTGGGAATTTACACTGAAGACAGGGTACTGAATTTTGACAAAAAAATATTTTTAGAGGGTTTAATGATGATCCTTAGAAGCATAGTAGAATATGAAATGAGATACATTCAGACGCTCATGGAAATCAGATAGTATTTCAGGGCCAGGCATATGTCAAGGTGGTTTGTATTCTTAAAACCTCATGAGAGTTGAATCATTGTTGAATATAGAGATGTTTTTCTGGGTTTTATTTGTTTTAGCAGCAATAGAAACAATTGAATATCACATCAAACTCATTACATGAAGTAACATTCTACTCTGCATATCAATTCAAGAGACTATATTTGAAGCACCCTCAATTCTGGTGTTTGTTTCAAGATCAAATGCTATACAATAACAGATATCTCTATACAATAATAGATATCTATTTTACACACGTGCTGCAGTGCTTGTCATCCTGCCATGTCTTTTAGCTCTCATGACTGAACTGTCCAGTTTTTAAGGCAAGATTTGGAGCATGGCATTTTAAAGCTTTTGCCAAAAATTACTTTCACTCATATTTGTTGGTGAGTTTCAAGGACAACTATGAAATATTCCGTGAATTTTGTTTATTTCATGCTGACCTTTGTCTGTGAACTGCAACATAATTATCAAGTACATGGGAAAAGTCACAACTCTTTGTGGCTCTGCTTCTGTCTTAGGTGATCCCAGAAGTGAAATGATGTGTTGCCTCTCTAGCTTATTTTTTAACTACAGAATTCTAATTTAATAGAGCATTGACTGGTTCTAACAACATGCAATGAACAAAACTAGCATTGTGCTTCACCCATGAAGAAAACACATCTATTTTTTAATTCCTTCTAATTTTATTTTCACTCTTACCAATGATGTGTAAAACCAAATATGTAAACGCATCTACATTTTCATTTATTTGCAGTAAAAGTCTCTTTGGTTTCTTCACATTTAATTACATAGAACTCACTGATTAAAAGAAATCCCACTGTCTTATTTCTGTCACTTTGATATATTACTCCAATTTCAACAGAAGATTTCTTCTGGCTCACACTTTTGGTTAGTGTTTTCATAAATACCTTCCTTAGGCAATTCATTCTATTAAGAATGTGTATGACATCGAAAATCTTTTTTTCTCCTTCAGAGTTACTATGATTTATGGACCTGATCCTGTCCTGTAAAGTAGATAAAAAAGTCCCTTTTGAACTAGATTCACCATAATGTTATTCTAGATTTTCGGAAGAAGTGACTTTATTACATGGAAACTGATTGAGAAAAAGCTGCTACAGTCATTCAGCAGCAAAGGTGAAGTAAACAAAGGTCAAAACTCTTCACAGTATTATTCCTATTTCCTAGGGCTGTTTTCTTTGTTTTTGATGAATGGTAATAATACAATAATATACAATATTATATACATTGTATATATATTAGATACAATAATTTAGCTAGTAGTCAATTGTTACTATAACAGGAAATCCACCCAGATGTTTGTTTCCATTTTGGGATTTTTAAAAAAGGAAGAATGAAAAATTAGATTTACACTATAATTTTTTCCCCATATATTCTGATGGCTATCTCCTTGCTTCCTTTGTTTCTTTTTTTCCAGCTTTAATATAATCACAGTATCATAGAATAAATCAGCTTGGAAGAGATTTGAAGAGATCCTCAGATCCAGTCTTTTATAGTCAATACCGAATGGAGCCAATTGCTTAGTAGAGCTGCAAAAACCTCCAAGGAGAGATATCCTACAGTCTCTCTCTGAGCTACACATGCTGATGCTCAATTATACACGAGGTGGACAAATTACTTTCCCCTCATATCAATTCAGAACCTCATAGACAGTCTCAATTAATGACAACTGACAGTGTTTCATTCTTTTGGGGGAGTATTTCTCCTACTGGCTCCATATGTGGGCAACTCTGTAATCTTGTTTTGGTTCGTCTTTGATTGGTTTATTTAATGTGCCATGTCCCACCACTACCTATTGATTTAGAGTCCAGGATTTAAAACATAATTAAAAACCAAAAAATAGCAGAAAAATATACAAGAAATAAGGTGATGAATGCTTCCAGGGGGCCCAACGAATCCTAAGAACTACATTCAGAGACATCTCCAGGATTTTCAGGGGTATAGAAAAGTTAAATTCTTTCAGATGGGGAAGGATAAATTCCTGAGGAAGGATCTCACTTCATCATCCTTCATGGTACTCAGTCCCATGTGACAAAAGCAGCATGGTTTATATTGCAACCATAACAGAAACATTCAGTTGTCCCATAGCTGTGGTGTAGTTATAACGTGGCTGAGTGTCAGGGCTGTGCCTGAGTGCACACACTGCATTCAGATATGAGTGCCCTGGATGGTCCAGGAACTCCTCTGCTCCTCCTTCTGCACAGAGGAACCAAAGGGCTGACTTCAGAGACAGGTTTAAATTAATTCCTGTCTGCCTTTCTGTGGAAACCTTGGACTGTTATGGACTTGGAGATTCTCCCAGGTAGCTCATGCTGTGGCTAAACACATTGGCAAATATTATCTGCACACTTCAATTTTCAACCAGCATTCTGAATGAAGAATCTGGTTATCCCAGAGTACCCAAGGTGGTTGATGTTCCAAAGCAGACTAGGCAGTAGACAAATAGGACATCCTCAACAGTCAGTTGAGACTGTTCCTGAAAAATGCAGAATATTCAGATAGGTCAGTGCTTTGCTTTCTAAACTACTTCTCAGAGAGGAGCCCAGGTGTGGCTGGATCCAACTTTAGTCCCACATTTTGCCAAAGGTTTATGTCTAAAGGATTATACAGGTGTAATTGAACTTTTATACAACTTGTTCATCAGGATTAAGCATGTCAAGCTTGATATATTTACATAAATACAAATATTTATTATGATAATGATTAAACAAAAATATCTTAATCAGAATTATTTACTACACCGTATAGGAGCTATAACTACTAATATAGTTTAGCACACTCTTTCTAAGCCATTTTGAAGTAATTATATTAAAGCAATTGTTTAAAAGCTAGCAAAACCAATTATTAATTACAGGTTTATGCCACTACTGTGGGCAAATTTCTTTTTCTCAGCCACCTTGAGGGGTATCCCTATTCAAGCAAGAAATCTTCACTCACACCCCAAGAAGGGGTATGGTAGAAGACCCTGCTGTAAAAACTGGGACTTTATACTATATACTTTTTAGTATAAAGTGAGTGAGTTTAGTATAGTGAGTGCCAGTCACATGTCTCCAGCCCATCTGTGACAGCTCAGCAGGTTTAGATAAGTTAATAGCAATATCACTTCTTTGTTCCTTTTTCAGGGTATTTTACCAGTTTTACCAGGTCTTCACCTCACTGTCAGGATGTTAAGCTTTGGAATTGATGAGTCAAACTGATTTCAGCACTCTTCAACACCATTGTGCCCTCTTTTCCACTCATCACTTGTAGATTTGCAAATAGAAAGGACATTGTTTGGTTTACATCATTCTAGGCAGAGCATCCTGCTACAGGTACCCAAGATGAAAGTGGGCCTAGAACAAAGACAAGCAATTTATACTCACAAAACCACTTAGAGAAAAATTTTACATCTACATCCTTAGTCAAGTGCTTGTTATGCCTATGGCTATTCTTAGAGCCTGATATCTTAGCACAATTACAAAATCTGAAGGGAAAATTTGATTTTTTTCTTAAATTTCCCCTCCATTCAGTTCACTGTTCCAGGGCATTCTTAGCAATCAGATTGATCTGGAGGGCTATGGCTGCTCTTTATAACAGAAACATTCGTTGCAATCTGATCTTGTTCATGTTTCTTGAAACGACTGCTTCACCACAAACATTCACAACAGCTGCAATATACAGAATATAAATAATGGCATTGTCAGCAACATATGATCATCTAACATAGCAGATGACATTGCAGTTTGGAAAGGTGGGGAGATATTTGCATGTACAAATAACTTCCAAGAGGATTGAAATGTGGAAGATATCACACTGGAAGAAATCGTCATTCTATACAGTTGAGTGGAAGACAGTCTTTTTAAAGCTTCTGAACTGGAACTTTGAAAAATGATGATTTATAATGTACATTCTGACAAGCCTAAAGCAATCAATATTGAGTAAAGCTATAATTTATTTGATAAGACTACTAAAATATGCAGACACAAATTTTTAGAAACATAACAAAGAAAATAAGGTTATATTGACATGCTATTTTCCATTATTATGTTGAACTACTTAAAATATTTAAAAGAATAATGTTACAAGCAATATAATGCACCTGACAAAAAAGGCTTTACATATTAGTTAAAAAGTTTTCTGATGAATGATACACAATACAGAAATCTGTTCAAGTAAAAAAAAAATGGACAAAGCATTCAGCCAAATCAAGAGAATCAGGAGAACACAGAATGATGACATTTCCTAATTTTCAGTAACTACAATCTCTATTTGAAAATACTACTACAAGAGTTGAATTTTTAATATTCTTTTGCAATTTCTTAAGATGTTACGGAAAAAATATGATTTTTTTCCTAGTAATAGACATCATCCACACAGCCTTGTGATTCATCAACGTGATTGAACTTGTATGTGTTTTTCCTGTGGACCTGATGATGGAATCTGATAGCCACAGCTGGTTGTTACCCTCCCTGTGAACCAGCAAGAGAGGAAATTACTGCAAGAGTTTCTTGACAAGAAAATAAAGCAGATCAAGTGTTGATTATTATTTATCCTTAGTAAGGCAACCATGAGGCCAGAAGATCAATCTGATGCTATCTAGAATCAGTCTATTGATTAGAACTGTAAAAGCTCCATAACCGGGAAACAGCCTCATGTTCACCACATCACTGCAGTTGTGTGACAATAATTACAAACAGGAAAGAGTGCCACAGAATTTAACTTTTCTTTTTGATAGCTATAATTGCCCAAAACATTTTTTTTTTTAACTACTGGAATTTCTTTTGTTGACTTTAAAAATAATAACATAAGTCATACAATTTTCTTTCCAGTGACACAGATATACCTTGCTGAACGTAAACAAAATTACTTTGCAGAACAAAACCTTCAAGTACCTTCAAATTAAATGGCTCTTCTGCAAGACATGAAGACTGATAAAGATTGATTGAGTCTGCTACTCAAATGCTTATGCATCCAGCAGGTTCTTTTCTTGAACTAAGAAAATTAATTTTCATAAACATCACAATTTAAACAGTTCCCTAAAAACCTCATGCTGATTACCATCAGACCATCTAATAAATGCAGTTTTAGTCAACCCAAGCATTTCAGGACCATTCCAGTTGTGGAGAAGAATGTACTCCAGCAGTCATTGATTCAAAGTCATTCTCCCCAAGCTTGAATCTGCCTTTCTGCTCCATTCAAACAGCTGGTTTCTAAATCCATCTGTTTCTTGCCCTGGCTTTACATGACAGCCTTCTGTTCAACCCTATGTAAATTACTTCATTTCATGCCTAAAGTTTTTATTTTTATCATGAATCAAGAAAAAATATTAATGCAAACAAACCATAAAATCTTACAATTTTCTTACAAACAAGAAAGTTTTCAGCCACATTTTCACCTCTTTCTACCCAAAATCCCAATTGCTTTTGCTTTGGAACATAGTCTAATTTAGTTTCAATCCTAAACAAACCCAGAATTTTTTACAGAAGCCAGTACCAGACCTTTTTTTCTGGCCTTTATTAACACCAAGTATCCTTCTTCTAATCTTCTAGCCTTAGAGGACAAATACCAGCTAATCAGCCACATTGCTCAAGATCACTGTTTTTCCTATGAAGTTCATGGCAAAACTATGACTGAATTATTTGAACAAAGTTTTATTTTGATTATGGGTCTCTGTGACATCCAGATGATTAATACTTCACTGTAACAGCTAAAAAATTGAGGACATTTGGTCTGTCTGTGTGTGACATAGCTCTAAATGTCCTTCTATTTGCACAGAATTCTTGACTTGAGACCAGATGCTTCATAATAGGGTAATGAGATGTCATTTATTGCAAATACTAACAAGATAATGATATTACATTTTATTGTGTAGCAGAACATTAACTTTTGAAATATTTTAAGTCAAACTGATTCTCTGATGAGTTACATTTTCACATGGAAAACAAATGATTAAATATATTCAACATGGACAAACAAACAAATAAAGATTTCTTCTAGAGATTAACTAGAATTTTATGCTAGGAGAACTAGAACTCTGACAGCGTAGTTTGAAAGCCTATTTGCTTGCACTTACCCTTCTCTGGCATTGTCCAGCCTACCAGCATCTTGCTGTATCATTCCCTGTAAGAATTGGTGGGGAAAGTGGGGGGGAAAGAAGGGATAGTACTGTTACTTTGTTTTTGGCACTCTCTCAGTTGTTATCTAAAAAAAAAAAAAAAAAAAAAAAAAAGCCATGTAGTCCTGGTTCCTCAAAAAGGATGAACATGACATGGTAAAATATTAGTTGTGCTAGATTTTATTTACATGGATAAAATTCGCTGCTTTTTTTGTACAGTTATGAAAATGCACCAGAGTATCTTTCAGTTTACATGCAACAATTAACTGTGCATAGCACTAATTAAAAAACAAAAAAAACAAAAAACAAAACCAAAAAATGAAAAAAGAAAATAAAGACTACTAAAGCAATTTTAAAATGTATCTTACCTATTACTTTCCAAAGTAAACATTGCCATAAAAATGAAGCTGGATGCTACTGAAACTTTTGAAAATTACCTTCTGTACTTCCAATTAAAAAAACACTGGATATAAAATTAAAAATCTTTTCTAAAAAATATCTACTATTACTTGGTAAGATGTGATTGTACATGGGACACCTTGCAAATTTTATATGGATTTACATTAGGGGGAAAAAATAAAGATATAGATATTTTTCAAGGTATTCCAAGGTCAATGCATATTTAATATAGTCTGAGATAGGCAAAATATAGAGTACAATACTACACACCATTGTATACTGTATATAGTAGTATTAACATAGTATAAATTTAATATGAGTAAATCTGTATACAAAATATTCCTCACAATATCCAGTATCTTCACCTCTTCAAGAACACAAGACAGCAGTGAAACCTACCTTTCACCTTTCGATGAAAAAAGCCACCTTAGAGGATTGAAGAAAGGTATGTCCTTTCAATTGAATCCTTCTGAACTGAATTAGATATAAGGGGTTTAACTGCTTAAAGAAGAACCTTCTCAGGCTGTAGTTAATGATGTTTTTCTTTCAGTACTTACACTCTCACTGTGGTATATTTCAGCAGAGAAGAACTGTACTTTCCTTCAGAAAGCTCATCTGTTACACAGGAGGAAGAGAAAGAGGCACCAGAATGCAGAGAGAAAGGGGTTTGCAATCACAGCTGCAAGCCATGGTGGCTTCTGAGGGCAGACATGGACGTGTCTCACTCTGAGCCCACAGTGAGCCAAAGTAGCTGCCTCCAAAAGAGAAGGGGTGGTAGCTCTGTGAAAGGTAAGGTCTTCCCTTGCCTACAATAATATGAACTCAGGAAGATGAAGAAGACAGAAATCTATGCATTTAGCTTCCAAATAAGTACTTTTTGAATTTAATTTTTATCCAGAATAAAACCCCATAAACCTCATCTCTTAGTCTCCTCTTATTCAGATTGTGTGCTTTAATCGTGCCTTTAGATGTTACCTTGTAGAGATGCTTTACCATTATCTAAACCGTGGTCTATTCTGAATGCATAGGGGGAATTTTGCTCTCTTATTCACATGCATTTTTATTAACAAAATGTTAGTGTGATAGTTTACTCCCCAGTATCCATCATGTTTCTCAGATTGTGGTCTATTCCTATATCTTCATTTTCCTTCATGACAAATTCTGACATGTTCTGACATGTTCTGCAGGGAGCACTTTTATGACTTCTGTAGGAGTAGCTGCCTGCTAAAAAGCTATCCCCTAACAATAACTGGCAGCTGGCAGAATGAGCAGTGCAGAGGATACTGCTTAGCTCTATAGAAGAGGGATGCTCTGAATCATTTTCTATCTTCTCCAAGGCTTCTAAAAATAACAATATGCAGGTTTACTGACATAGGCCATCATTTTCACCAATATTGTCTAAGAACTCGGGCTTCTCTCCCCACTCTTCTTATCACAACTTGTCTGGAAATTGTTTACTTTCAATAATAATGCTCTTATGGACCTCTGTCTCTCCCTGTGATAATAACAAGGCAAGCTGACTTCTGTACACCCAATGATTTTCACACCTATCACCAACTTTGTCACAATACACCCATCTTGCACTAAACACAGATTTGGCTCATTTCCTTATAATCCAGTAATAAAACAGTCACAAAACCATCCCTGCTCCCTCTCACTTATCTCATCTTGTCCACATTGCTGATTCACAGGACATGAAGCAAAAGGCTTCAGCAATCCAGTAGGAAAGAAGGCAGGAGACAGCACCCTGAAGAGTGTGAGGGATCTCCATAGCTATAAAAAGGTACACATTCATAGATTTCATTGGAAGATGAGACTGAGATAGATGTCTCTCTGAATACAGAGCAATTTGGCAACCTTGTTTTTTCTCTTCCAGTGCCCTCAACACACAGCCCAAAATACACCTAATCAATGCCACTGATTTATGGAGTATTACTATTTTTTTGGTAAAGATTAGAGACAGTCTGCAAGCACTGAACTGGAAAAAGATTGTGGGTTTTCTGACCTTTGTGAACATGATTGTCTTTCTGAATACAAGATTCTTCAGCATACACAGCAAGTGCTCCAATGAAATGAACTCGGTTGCTGTTCATGGATGTTGGTAAGTACATTCAGAGTGGACGCAAGAATTCCTTCAAAAGTGGTTATAAGTGGTTATAAATTAAGTTTATTATGCAAAAAAATTATTTATTATATATTAACTGTGACCTTTTAATTTTCTTGATTTCAAGTCCTTTCAATAAAGCATCAACATCATTAGAATCACACATATATTAGTGTATGCTTACATTCCCATCAACTCGCTTTGCAATGGTTCAAGTCCTCAGCTCATGTTTGAGTTCATGTGGAAGACTAAGCAAGACTAAGTTGTTTTAATTAAAATATATTATTTCTACTAAATTTTCTTTATCGTGGTCTGTCCCACAGACAGTAAACAGGTTAAGTAGCATCATTCCCACTGTGCAGTGAGAGAGCTCATGCTTCAAGAGATTAAAACCTTATACTGGAGAGTTAAAAATGAAAGAACTTCCTTGTCAAATATGTAAAGCACAGAAAGTATGTAAAAGGCTTTATCAACATCTCACTGTGAGTTGCTAAATATAACCTAGACTATTTGAGGAACTCCTTTTAATTAAGTACAGTTTCTGAAATACTTAGTAAGAAGTCAACATTTCAAAAATATTTATAGAGTTGCTAAAATTTTATGGGTTTAGATTTTGGTTTCAATTTTAATCTTTGTTTTAAATTTGACCTGTCTCTAATACAATAGCAAAAAATAATTGTAGAAAAATAGTTTAATAACATTCTAATTGCATTATGCACCATCATCACTTGCTTTCTGATGTCATGAAGTAATTAAGCATTTCTGAGAACCACCAGACAGGAAAAAAAAAACTCTGTTCAAATTACTTCTTGACTCTCAGGACACTAATTGTCTTCCTTCTTTAAGATTCACCCAAAATCTAAGAATTCGGAAATGAACTCAAGGAACTGGTCTCATTTTTCTAACGATTAAGTGACTTTGGATTCATTGCCTGTTCTATAACCAAGAAATGGAACTTCAGAGCATGAATAAAGGGAGAACCAGAGCCACAAAACTGAATTATTTGACTTACAGAGAAGTTAATGAATACCTAGTAAAAACCTGAGTGAGCCACCTGAAGTCAATGACAAGAAGGGAATAATGGTATTATAGGTAAGATTTAAACAGATGACACAAACAGACTTGCTATACTGCTTTTTATGTTCCAAACAAACACGATTTTTTTTTTTGTTCTATACAAACACTTTTCATCACGTATGCATCAAATTTAAATTTTATTATTATTCTTCAGAATAGGCTGACAGGCATCTAACAAATCTGGCACCCTTTTAAGAAAGGAGAGCACAGCCTTTTACAAGAAAAAAAGATAACAAAGAATGATACTGAACAGGTGGTTTGTTACTCATTATTCTATAACAAAATTCTTAAGTTGCATGTGGAGGTTTTGTTGCAGTTCACTATACTGTCATTTACATATATAAACTTCCCCAAGTGTGTGCTTTTTAGTCATCTTAGGTAACTTGAGGTATAATTTTCATCATATCAACTACCACTAAGTTACTAAATAACCTTATACTCTACTAGAGTTTCTGATGAATCTGTTTAAAGAAGTGGTGATCAAACAAATAATGATTTATAGTATTCTCTTTCTCAAGACTCTTACTTTCATCCTGTTCCTGGGAACTCCTTATTGCTCCATTACTCCATGATTACTTATCATGATTTTCATGCTATTTTAGAGTTACTGAGACTGTTTTGTTTTCTTTTTTTCTTCATCTGATGTCAGTAATTCTGGCAATTCCATGAATCAAATAATTCTATTTAAACTTATCCTAACAGAAAAATTTATCAAAACATGCCACATAACATCAAGAATTTAAGATACTGACTAAAATCTAGTAGACCCCATTTGTTTTTAATACACTCATTGTCCAGGAATGCTCTCTAATTTTGGCTTTATTAGAGTTCAGTTCCTCAAATTTCTGCACATAAAAAACCATGTTTTTCCTTGAATTACTAGGTTACATTTTAAAGAAGCCTAATAAAGTGATCAGCCTCAGACACAGCTTCACAGCAGCACTTAGCAGATGCTTTGTTTCAAGAAAATGTTTTTATTCTGCTGTAAATGTGACTCAATACATTCTTAAATTAGCAGTTATTTAAATTCCTGCCTGTGCTAGACTTAGTGGTAAAAAACAATGTAACTGGTATAATGAAATATGCACAGTAAAGAAAAAACTGACAGCAAACTATGGATCATGTGGTATTGTTAACTGAAGGTATTGTATGGTTTTCTCTTTCAGAAGGCACCATTGTCTCTTATATGCATAGTTCAAATAAAACAAGTGATAATAAAAGGTAGAAAAAGATCGAGAAAAACTTAGAGCTTAAAAAGAACACAAATTGTCAAAGTAAGATACTCAGGGTACTGAAGCATCCTGTAAGTAGGTTCCCAAGCTTCCTTGAAATATATTGTGTTAAAATTAAAACCATTTTTATATCCTAGCCATGGAGGTCAATCCTTGCCATAATATAATTTAGGGATGCAGTATCACTGTGTAATAGACATCAGCACTTGCTCCTGGTTAACTTCTGGCATAACATAAAGGTCTGATGTGTTCAGTACTGTCAGGAACTATGGGTTGCAAGAGGAAAGAGGACATCTAGGCAAGACTGGTGTGCTCCTCATTGGCTGAAAGTGCACCTATCTTCTGTCAGATTTTGCAAGTTCACCTGTAGTGCTGCAGCATCACTCTCTAGATCCTACACAATCCTGTAGAAGGTGGCTCAGTTGATCCCTCTTTCCCTCCCTCAGTCTCCTGTAATCCAATGTCCATGTATGATTCTGATATTACTGATACCTAAGCACCTGTGGGGTTCTCATTTGGTTCCTCAGGGAAAACCAAATATGGAACAAATTTAAAAGAATAGATGAAACATACCAGCAACACTGAAGAACAATGACACCTAATGTCTTTAAAGCTTAAGATTCTTGATACAAGGGAAACTTGAGAAATTAAAGATAAACTTTATAAATTAATATATGAGTTCTGTTACAAAGTTGCGGACACTTTCAGATGGATTGGTTTTGAATTTTTATTAAGAACAAAAACTAACACATTTCTATTTTTAAAAATATAATTATAAAAATATTTTCCTAATTACCCATCTGGATTACAATTAATAAGATGGTTAAATTTCATGGTAAAATAGGAGAGTGACAGAGAATAACTGCTCCTGAACTCAATTGCATTTTGCACAGAGATGTGACACACAGATGGAGAGGTTACCCCTGTCTTAGGGAGCCTCAATGTCTGAAATGAAGTAATTTGTCTTTACATTCCTTCATAAATAACATGCATAAATGTACATGAGTTTTCCTCAGCTGTCTCAATCATGATTTCTTTTCAGATTCTCAACCTATTTTTACAAACTGTCACAAAATTAATCATTTCCCACCTATGCAGTTTTCTTTATTTCCCATCAGCCTACCCTATACCTTCACTTTTGTATTCTCTTTTAGCTTCTTTTGTTGATCTCCCTTTTGTTTTAGAATGCTTTTTTTAACTCTTCAAAGGCCTCCCTCCAATTATCTCTTTCTCATACCTTGCTCAGCTGAAAAATCTGCAACAGTAAGACATTTTTTGAAAAAGTGACAAGAGATGCTGCTGATTCAGTGCATCAAAGACGTGATACAATGAGAGCAGAGGGTGGTTTTACAGCTTCTGTCAAAAAATGGGCTGGCCTTAGTTGTAAATTTGTTTAAATGACTGTGTTTAATTCTTTAAGGAGAAGTCAACCTCAGAATAAAGCTTTTGCTATTTTGGGAGAATTTTTGTCTATCTACTGTTCTGCATTCTTCTCATAGGATTCTTACAAAATATCCTCTTTCATGAGGTTGAAGATAGCTACATACTATGAGGACTGGCTTCTCCAAAACAAATATTTTATAAGGGCTTCTTAAAGATAGATTTGCTACTGTTTTACAGAGCAATCCAATAATAAATGAGTTCCAATCTTGCTATATATCTTGCTATATGTCCACTTTGGAAGAAAAAAACAAACAAACAAACAAACAAATAAATAGCAATGCTATAAATCAAAAATCTGAACGGGTTCAGGTTTTTGAAATGGCACTGCAGGAGAAACTGCACATGGACATCCATTATTCCTTCATGGTGTAGATTCACACACTATAGCTTTTTTGGGCAATGTATTCTGTCACTCCTATGTACATTTTTATATCCCATCAGCTGTCATTGCAACTACATTTGGACTGTCATAGCCCTCAGTAGCAACTTCCTTTTTTTTTCTGAAATAGTTCTGTGGAGGAACAGTGAAGAACAATAGAATCATCTTTCTCTTACTCATCCAAGCCCTGTATCTACAGGTTGAGAAATTGGAAAGGAATAGAGGAAACAAAATCATCACATTTCAAGACTCAGAATTCAACTTTACTAATTATTTAAACAGAAGAAGTACCTACGAAGAATATTAATCTGAACTGAAGAATTCTTGAAGTGTTTTGAGCAGTCCAGTAAGAGATGCAACTACTGGGAGAAAATCCTCTAGGTCCTAAATACATGCAAAAGATTTCTAAAATCTTCAGTTAATATAAATACCAAGTTCTGGGCTAATCTTTTTTTCAACTTCATTAAAGCTCAGGAGGGCCACAAAATACATCACAGAGTTACAATTCACCACAGACAAGTCACTGGGCATGACTGTGATTGTGTCCCTTCCTAATCCATGGCATGTGGAGTGTTCCTAGGAGAGAAATTTGTGATGAAAGGGCACTAGCCTAGACAGTTCTGTTTCCCAGTGGGGAGTGTCTGCATTTGAACTGTCCTCAAGGCTTAGGTGAAATAGATTGTGTAAACTACCTTACTGATATGAGCAATATTTCTTTCTGTCTTGCTTTACACCAAGTACGATGCAGTTTAAATGATTGTGATATAGGGTCACATTTTTAATAAAAGCGTCTAAACAGAATTTTATTAGCCTCACTAGGAAAGTTCTCCTATGTAAACAAAACTCACTCAATGCCTTTCTGTTACCTTCTTGGCCAGCAGCACTTTGAAAACAAAGCAAGAATGAGCAGAAGCTCACAAGTGAGCTTCATTCTTTCATAATCTATGATTATATTGCATAGTCTGAGTGCAAAAGTTAATATGAGACTTGTTATCTGACCCTGTTTCAATTTTTCAAAAACTTTGGGGTTTATATATATTTTTTTCCATATAGGGGATGAATTATCTGCCCTGTGTATAAAGACTGTTGTTTCCAGCATTTTCTAATGCCTATTATCTAACATTGGTGCTATAATAATCCCACTTTGATCTTGGCTGCACTGTAGGAAGCTGAAAATCAGAAGCTGGTCTAAGGAAGTATGTCTTTTATTATGAACAGGGTCAAAATCAGATACTGCTTTGCCAGTCCTTTTTTAACTAGGGTAGAAGCATGATGAAACAAACAACACCGGGTTGTTTTAGGCTCTCTCTTAATCCATAGTATTGATAATATTTTTTTTCCTTACCGGTGATGAGCTGTTATCATGTGAAATTCACAATTTATAAATATCAATATAAATGTATTGTCATGGTTTCAAATAACCTCATTAGTTTGGGAGTTTAGTTACAAACAACTGTTCTGATCCTCATAGGAATAATCTGTTTACTTCAAGTGGGAGTAAATGACCATAACTCATCCAAACACCTTTTTCATGATAAAAAGAGATGAGAAAAAGGTATTTAATTATTTTTATTTCAAAATATATTTAACCTCATTCCTTGCAATGTCTTTGTTCCACACATATGTGTGGGCTTTTTTTCTCATTGTCTATTAAATTATTTAATTCAGAAACCTCCTATATCTGCTTTTTTTTCTATGTAAAAGCTAACAAGCAGGGATTTTAAACAAGCAGGATGTTTTTAATGATTGGTTATTTAAGTCAATGGGTGAAAGAGCTACAGCTGAAAAGTAGCAGTACATAGAAGAAAAAGTGATTATCCCAGATTTATTTTGAGACATATCTAAACTGGAGAGAAAAAAAAAAACAACAAAAACACAAAAAAACAAACAAAAAAAAAAAACACAACAACAAAAAAACCCCTAAAAAAAACAAAAAAAGAAGGTCCAATTTATTGGAGCAAAGCTTGAGAGAGGGAAGAGGTTGAAGAAGAGGAAGGAGGAGGAAAGAACTGGATAATAATAAAGAGAGTAGAAAACAAAATAATCCAAAGCATTCCTCTTTGTTACGTCTTTGCAGCATAGAAAGATATGACATAAAAGGTAAGTGAGAACACAGACTGAAAGGCATTGGCTGAAGAATGAGAATGTGGGTTTATTATGTGAATTTTAATTTACATATTAAACTGTATTTAAATGGGACCCTTGCTTTGTGCCCTTGAAGTATCTTGTCCTGCCAGAATAGTTGCCAGTCAAAATATAAGCCAATCTGTTCATTTAACTTCTGATTTGGTTATTCTACTCTTTGCAGCTATGATAATGCTGCCAAAAAGGATTTAATGTTTACTGTAAATGTTTAAGTTTAAAGCAAGGTTTCTGTTCATTTTCTCCCATAACATCGATGGAAAGGTCTCACATTCATGTCAGAGATGTTTCATACACCTATTCTCTCTCAAGTACTTTTGAGAATCTGCCATTTCAAGGAACAAGTCCTTTGTCCTTGCACAGAAACCCTGTACCTGTAAGTGACAATATACCAACATATTTCATCAGCAATCAGTTGCTGTTAAAACATGAATCTTGCTAGATATCTTATTGTAATTTCTCCTTCTTTAAAATAAATTTATATTTTTGGAATTTACTCTGAATAATTTTAATAAATAACTTAATTGCTAAAGGAAATAATCCAGCTTTAACGTGTGACCTTCTTCTTCTTATAACATAGGTTACAAGAAAACACTTCAGTAGGGAAAAAATTCCCTGTATGATTTTACCACTTTGTGTTGTGTCAACACAGCATCCCAGTTTTCCCAATGTCTACAGTACAACACTGATGATCTCCCTTGTCTTTCAAAGTGACAATAAGCCAGTAACTCTGAATGAAGCTCTGGGGAATCTGAGTATTTAATTCATTTTCCTCTCTTCAAATACCTCTTGTTCTGACAATGTGCTACACAAAGTGTGAGTATGTCTATTTCCCTGCTGAAGTGTAAGAAGTAGTTAAGAAATCAGCATTTTCTTCTGCTATTTCTGCCTCTCTCAGGCCATGACAACACCCTAAGCACATCAAAACAGAAAGTTTAAACTTTTGGGAACACTTCCTTTTCATTACTTTCTTTCACTTTCCCACACTGATGTTGTTTCCTGACATTTATGCTATTCTATGTGTTACTTATAGGACAATTATTTTGCAAATACATCTTCCATCAGATTAATGTTATAGCTTTTATTCTTACATACACTTAAAATTGTCATATTTTTTAATTGCAACAATTGCATAAATTTCTTAATTGCATTTTTTCCTTACTTTCTCTTACTGAAACACCTTAGTTGAACTTTCTGATTGAACAGTTTTAAGAAAAATCAAAATGAATTTTTATAAAATCTTGTTGCATTATCTTGCATATTTATTCCCCTCTTCACTAGAGGCTGGAAATTAAATATGAGAACACTTTCTATTCCAATATTCAGTGATGCTGGGAAACACAGAAGAATGGCCAAGACCTAAAAATAAGTGTTGCTAATCTTAGCAGCAACCAAAAGATTTGCAACAAAATTCTAATTTTTGTAATGCTACAAAAAAAAAAAAAAAAAAAAATATATGAATTTACTTACTAATGCACTCTATCATATGCTTTTATTCCAGTAATATTCTTTCTTATAATGTATCACTTGTCTAGGATCATACCTTAAAAACTAATGGCTTACTAAAATGCTACTGAGTTTAGAAAGAACTGCATTTTCATAAGGCATGTATCCTGAAACACTATTTTCTTCCCCTTTTTACTATAATAAGCATGTTCAGTGCTAATTTCTTCAGTAGACAGAAGTTTAAATTCATGTAGCAGTCATATTGTCACCTTGGTAATCTTCCAAATATAGAGGTAGGTTTGAAAAGAAGTAAACAAAATGAGTGCTTTGATTGGACCAGTGAAATATGCACAGGAGAAGCCTCAACAGATCTCTAAGGTTTTATCTTACAGTGTTACATTGACAGGTACCTATTTAAAAATCTATTTCTCAAAAATGTGTTGCACTGCCTAGCCAGGTTGTGTTTGTACACATACTTGTGCTGTTTCCAATGAAAACTAAATATACTGCAACTTTGGAAATGAGTAACAGAAGTGACCTCATCCCTGTAATTTTCTCATAGTTTTTGATGCAAGTTTTTCAATGCAAGGATTTTTCTCATCCAGTATACCTTGTCCTTCAGCTTACTTTTTTTAGAAGTTCATGGCATATGATGACTTGAGTTTATTATCTGCAGCTGTGGATTCACAAAATGGGGAGCAAGCAGTTCCATAAGAATCCATGGAATGCCATTATACAGAGGATTCTTTCATGACAGCATTCTACATTTAGATATATTGTCATTATGAAAGATTTGTGTTGTTAAAAGATATGTTTTACAACAGTATTGTATAGTACAGGGAGAAAAACCCAAAAAATCAAACATAAGTGGTTGGAAAGATCTATAGATTAAATAATTCTATCCAGGATCAGGCCTCTTTGTACTGGGGTTAAAACCTCCTCATATACTTCAGATTTATCTACTCTTCTTGAGTGAAAATGGGAATACTATTTTTTCAGCTGTGCTTCTCAAATGGTCTGTCTAGACTCAGTTAACAATTGTGATAGTGAAAATATGAACAAATATCTTGGTATATATAATTTGAGCAAGATGATTAAAAAGAAAATATAAAACAAAGCAATATAGTTATTATAGCCAATACAAAAAAAAAAAAAAAAAAAAAAAAAAAAAAAAAAAGTATCCACTATCTTAGGGTGTTTTATAGTGGAAAAAGAGAGCAAAATATGTCGGGTGATCCTGGGGGCTATCACTCTCTTAAAAAAGAAAAAAAATATATGAATCTAAACTATCAAAGTCCAAAGTTCAAAAGATGAGTCAGAAAAGAAAAAAAAAATGTCATGAAACTGACCTCATTTTCCAAGAGAAGCAGTAAAATAAGTGACTCCAACTTCAACAGAACACCACCAAAAAACATCCCTCAATGACCAACATTGATATGACTAATGATCTCAGCTAGATGACTTCTTTCTGCAAAATATTTTGATAAACTTTAAAACTAATTTACAGTTTAGTTATGTTTGCTTCTCTTTTGCTCTTTTCCATTAGTATTCCACAAAAGACACTTCAATTTTCAAAACGTGATAGGAAGACAGGAGTGTATCCAAAGCCCATTAGTAATAGCTCCTTCATCATACCACAGTAGAGTCTACAACTTTTTCTCCCCAGATAGTCAGCTCCTTCACATCATTTAAAGCAAATAACTAATAATTACATAAGATGAAGAAAATAAATGAATATGGAGACTTACACTAGGAAAATGTGGCCAGTCTAAAAAATCACTAAGAGAACTTCAGGTTATTCTTACTGCTGTCAGTGACCAGCCAGTGGCACACATGAAAGAAGAGCAAGAGGTATTTTCCATCAAATAAGAAATACAAAACCACCAAAAAAATCAAAACAAAACAAAACAAAACAAAAACAAACAAACAAAAAAACCCCCAAACAAACACGTCTAAAACTTGAATTTTTCGCTATCCACCCTTCCTTTAAGAGTCCAGTGTTTGAGGCAGTGCTAGACTTTGATATTCTACTTTCAAGAAGATAAAGGCAACTGTGCACCAGAGAGAATGGAGAGAATGGATGCTTCTATGTATTACTTCTCTTAGATTTACACCACATGATTGTCTGCACTATCAAGACAGCAACTAGATAAGTTCAGGACATCTGTAGTAGGCCTTTGATTCCTGGATATAAATAGAGCATTGTGTAAAAATAAGGACTGAGATTATGCCTTTCTTATTAGAAATTCAAATATCTAAAAATGAAAAAAATATTAATATACTGGGGGTGTAAGTTGCAACAAATAGTTGCTCTCCATCTCTGTACTTCCAGGTTAATTTTAATTTATGTAATACAATGTAATAAAAATATTTCAATCAAACTATCAGGATTAGGTTATCTGGCATCAGGATATGTATAAATAACCTGTAACTCAGAGAACTCATGGGATTTACACAGACCAGAATTTGTAACAGACTAGAATTTGGCTCCCAAAGAAAAATCATCTCAGTCAAGACTGTTAATGAAATAAGACAGCATATGGGTTAAAAGGCAAACTTCAGGAACTCATGGCAGAGTCTCTATGACATCTAAGCTTTGAGAAAGGTTACAGGGAGGTATTTGGCATAATAAGTCAAATAACTTGTGAATTTTTTGTTGCAGAGATCTAAGATTTCTCACAAATAGAAGATATCTTAGTTTAAGCATGAGGATATTTGCACACATGCACACATACAAACACAGAGAGAAGGTAAAAGAGCAAGCTTAGAAAATTAAGATAGAACTTCATGAACTTTAAATTTAAGACGTTAATTCAGAAATTTAATCAGCAAATATATATATATATTTATGGAGAGTTTTGGAAACTACAACAATTATTCAAAATATTAAGCTACTTGTCATACTTGGCAATCAAAAGTAGTTCATAGCTTTTGAGATAAGTGAAGAGCAGTTCCAGATAGAAAAAAAAAAAAAAAATCTTATACTTCTTGTTTAAAATCAGAGTTCCTTAAAGTTTTCAGGTTATGAATATAAACAGGATGTCAGAGTAAGTGGTTTTATGTTTAGGGTTTTTTTTTTTTTTTTTTTTTTGTGTCTGTTTGTTTATTAATTTATTTAATGTTCCTCTTTTGAAATATTGCAAACCTGTGTCTCCCAACCTTGCACGTCCTTATCATTATCTTTCTACCCCCACAAAAATGGTGGGTTTCTTTCTCCAAAAAATTGAACATTTGAGAAGAGCCTAATCTTTACAAATATTGTTTTTTTGAGTAGTGTTAGGCAGAAGAAAACCTGGAAAAAGACATTTTAAAGGAGAAAAAGTGCTCACTTGGAAGCATCAAATCAATTTTATATAAACTTTTCAACATTTCCTTTGAAAGTTATATTTTCTCTCCTGTCATTTTTTTATTCATTTGCTAACAGGTTTTGCATACTTAAAATAGCAGCTAGGAAAAAAAAAAAAAGAAAATGTTGACTGAAAATTAGCATTTTTTTTGGCAGGGTTTTTCACTTTGCGAAAGATAACACTAAAAATAATTTGGTTCCATTTGAACTAATTTGGACCTATTTTGCAGTTCAACCATCAACTTGAAAGAGAACAAGTATTCTTCCAGCTTTACTTTGAACCTCAGCAAGGAGATAATAAATAAAATGTTTTTTAGATGGTTCAGCATTAAAAAGAGCAAAAGCATGTTGTGAGTTGCATTTTTAAAAATGCAAAAATTGAAGAAGTATTGCTGAATATCCAGGTTTAATAAAAGAGTAATGATGCTCAGCTCCATCCTTACTTCAGATACTCTCATTATAGATAATAATGTGGGTTTTGCACAAGTAAAGACTGAGTAAAAACTATAGGGAAGAGAATAGAGGAAATGGAAGTCTTTTTAATTCATTTGCTCCATTGAATGTGATAGTTCTTCGAATATTGATTTCAGACTTCATTTCTCCTGGACATAACACTAGAGTCAAATATTTATATTTTTAAAGTTTATCTGATTATTAAATCTTTTAATAATATAAGCATTGGAAATGTTAGGGAAAGTTTGTATTATTTCTAAATATGTTTTTAGCAAATGTCATATTACCAATGTCTGGCATAATCTTGGGGAAAACTCTTTTAGTTAACAAAGATTTTGAAAACGATTGTATTTCTGAGGCTCACTTCTGAAATTTCCTTACTGCTTTCAACATTTTGAAAATGTTTAACTTTGCTAAAGAGCTTAAAAAGTGGCTGACAAGGACATGACTTCAGAATGCAAACACTCTAAATACGACAAGGGACAGAGATTTCAGCTGATGTAAAGTTTTAGAGTCCACTGTCACTAGCAAATATTTTGGTTTTTTTTGTTTTGGAGGTTTTTTAATTTTTTATTTTTTATTTCATTATTTATTCTCCAAAAACTGCATTTAAAGAAAAGTCTGAACATATTGATCTGATGGGCATTGATGCTTCCACTGACAGACTTACTTGAGTTCACTGAAGTTCCAGAAAGTTTTCACACTCATGCAACTGAATGCAGAATCCAGTTGGTAAGTTTTTTTTATTACACTGCATTTAAATGCATATTACTCAATTTCATCTTGAATAAAATCACATTTAAATGGACAGCAGTATTTAGAGCTACTGTCTATAATATTCACTATATTGGGAAAGGATTCATTTCCCATCCATTAAATTGTACTACACTGTCATTTGAATGGACATTTAAAGTCTTCACTGCATTAAATAAAAGGTAATGAAACAGTGCTTAGATGCCAAAGATACGCAATGTCATTCTAGATTGTGTCCAGTGAGAACTAAAATTCTATTTTTAATGGTATTAGCCATTAAAATGTATACTTTCCTCTGTGGAAGAATGAAAGCTTTACTACTCTGCCAAGCAGAGCTATATTCCACCTATCTCATGTATGTCCATACAGTCTGATGAAATTTCTAAAATATGTCTTTCCTTGGGACTCAGATATTCATGAGGTTTCTGTGGTCAAAAAAACAGGGGGGAAGCTCATGTCAGTCAATCGAGGTACAGGTTTAATGGACCATTATTAAAAGTTGTCCTTGTGGTCATAATGTGTGAGTAGAATATTAATAGTAATAACTATTTTAAATCAAATTATCAGTTTTCACTTGATTAATGAAAGGTAACACCATATAATGAAAATGCAAGTATTATCCCATTCATTTAAAGGAAGAACACATTAATATGAGAAAACTTACTGATGTAGGTCTGAGAAAGTATAACATTGGTTATTTACTTGGCAGAAGTAGAAACACTAAAAATAAAATTATTATATCCACACATTATTAGGGTTATTTTAACTAACAATATCAACTATGTCCAGGAAAACAGGTCCCCATAACATATAAACATTACTTGGGAACACAAACACCATAATTCCAAATATTCCCAACTTCTTCCTTCTTCCTCCAACTTTATACACTGAGCATGATGCTGCATGGTGTGGAACATCCCTTTGGTCAGTTTGGGTTTCCAGTCCTGGCTGTGTCTCCTCCCAGGCTCCCAGCCACCCCCAGCTTCCTCACCATTGTGGCAGCACCAAAAGCAGAGGACTTGGCTCTGGGTGAGCCCTGCTCAACAGCAACAAAACCATTTCTGTATTATCAACCCTGTGTTCATCACAAATCCAAAACATAGCCCCACATCAGCCACTGTGAAGAAAATTGACTCTACTCCAGTAGTCACCTGCACTCCTTGGGAAGCAGTGAATTTATTCCTTGGTTTGCTTTGCTTGTGCACAGGGCTTTTGCTGTCCCCATTAACTGTCTTTATCTCAACCCACAAGTTTTCTTCCTTTTACCCTCACCTTCTTCCCCCATCTCAGCAGAAGGAAGTGAGTGAGCATCTGCATGGGACTCAGCTGCCAGCAGAGATTAAACCATGATTTAAAACATTCTGTTTTCACTCTCATCTGGAACTAAGAGAAATTTTGTAATCTCTTGAGAAAAAGGGTCTGTACTCTGCAAATTGCTTGTTGCCACATGGTCAGTGTAATTCTCACTCCTGTAGGGTTAAACATTTGATTATTTCTCTTTCAAATATTTCCTGGCAGCTGCTGTGAATGGCTCTTTCTCTAACCTCTATCTGAGATTTTACTTTTTTTTTTTTTTTTTTTTTTTTTTTTTTTTTTTTTTTTTTCCATAGGAGGGGAATAACAGCAGGAAAAGATGGAAAATTGATACTACTTAAACTGTAGCAGCTTTAATAACCTCGTTGCATTTGAAGATTTTTCGGTGGTCAACCATGTTCTTCAGAAGCACACCTCAGCTCAGTGACACAGCTGCTGTTACCAAAGTAAAGAAATACCTTGAGTCACACCTCTGGCAGGTGGCTACAGAGTCAGAAAGTAGCAGCAGGCAGTTTTCCTTCCAAGGCCAAATAAACCCAGATGTCTACGGGTTGTAACTGTGGGAGTCTGTGTGGTCCTGGACGGTCGTCGGCGACAAACTCAGGCGCTCTATATAAGCTAGTTCCTAAGTTGTGGTTTATTATTAGCATGGGGGCACAGAGTCCTGCCAGGAGCCACCAGCCACGGCTGGTAGCAGGACAGAAAAAGAGTCGGGGAGAAGTGAAGGGGGATGGTGAGAGGGAGAAGGAGGAGCTAGAGCAAGAGAGGAGAAGAGGAGAAGAGGAAGAGAGTAGAGCAGAAAGTAGAGCGAAGAGAGCGATTTCTCGTTTACAATACAATAAATCTTCTTCTATGTTGCATATTCTAATTTCCAGTAATCAATCTAACACAAGATACAAATTCTATAGCATTTACATACAGCCTATAGGAGTCATTCTATTACCATACTGTGTTACACTCTAAAAACTACTCTTTGGACCCTAGCAGGGTCTTCTGTGACCTTCGGACTTGCTTCTCCAGCACCAGGCATTGCTCAATCAAAAGGGGATTACCTTCAGCCGGCCATCCATTGTCTTTTGGTTATTTAGTAACTGAGGTTTGGTATCTCAAAGACGGCTTTCACTTCTATGTCGCTTGTGGTTTCTATATTCTCAGAGTCCCTTGGTAAGCATTCATATTTGCAAGGTTTTTCTGGCTCATATTCTCCAACATGTAACCTCCTGGATTAAACACCTACCACTGCCTCCCAACAAGGCAATGCGAGCTCTCACCCTCACAAAGGGTCTGTAGGGATAATTGATATCTATTCCTCCAAGTAACAGGTAGATATGAGTGGCATGCTCAGTAGGTCTGATTGATCAGAGCATTAACTTTCACTGCACATGATAATGCCTCTAATTTTGTCAGGCTGCTAGGACTCTGATACTCATCTCCTTCTTTTTTTAAATTTTCAGTAAAGTTTCTTCACTCTAAAACAGACCCCTATTTCACTCAGGGCATCTATGGTCACTGCCTTTGAAGGGTCACTCGGTGTCTGCTGAATGCTAGTTTGGGAGAATAGCCATATCTTCTTTCTGGATTGGATTGTGAGGGCTATTTTTGTTAAATCCTTTTATGCAACACTAAAATTCCTCTTATAGGTTGTGTCACTGCTGCCCACCACCTCCTCTTCTACCGTGGTATTGCTGCATAAGTAAGAATAATTTCAACACAAACTCAACCAATTCAGGTTTGTCTGTCTGTTCTCGTTACGATTTGATCTGACAAAATATGCATGCACACATCTGAGCTGTCTGATGAGGTTCTCCCAGAAGGCATTGAACTCTTTAGACATGACTCAGCTCATAATGAAGTAGGCAGATAAAAGAGGTCAGATGAATCTAGCACTAAAATATCTATTTTCTGCAGAGACAGATGTACTTTTAGGTAACAACTGGCAACTTAATTTCAGTAAACAGAAATTCTACCTTTCTGTTTTCATTAGGTTTTTCTTTCTTATTATGAGCTGAGTCCCAGTAATGCCTACAATGTGCTAAACATACCCACATCACCCCAAAAGATTACAGTGTGGCAGATCTTGTAATTAAATCAGTTATGCTTCTATGCATTAAGACATCCATGAAACTATTGTGTTTCTCTTAGTCCCTGGGCCTAAATGCCAGAAAGAATAAAGTATCTAATGTCAAGACTACTTAAGTGGATTTTATACAATCCTCCCACACAGGGAGTATTTTCCTTCTCCCAAAAGAGGCTTTTATTGTAGGTTTTTAAAAAGAAAGGGGAAAAAAAAAACAAACCAAAAAAAAAACCCAAAAACCAAAACAAACCAAAAAGATTAAACAACTCAACCCAAACCAAAGAAAATGAACCACAAAAATATGAAACAACAACAACAACAACAAAACTCCCACAGGTAGTTCAGATCAATTAATTATTAAATCATGGAAATATTCTTCCTATGGTCTTACAAGTCTTGTGACTTACAAGTTTGTGACTTCAGAAAAGATAAACAGAAGCCTGCACAAAACACTGGGAATGAACATTTTTTTGGTTTTTTATTTGTTTGTTTGTATTCTTCCAGTTTTTGAAATTAATAAACTCTGATAATTAATTTTAAAGATCCTTAGTTTCTGCAAATTTTATGATGTTGGCTTTAGATTTTCAAAAATCTTATGAATCATGTATGTAAAATGGTAAGAAATTACTCTGGAAGTGAAGTGCAAAATTAAAGTGGAATTATTTGTGTTCTGTTCATAAACAGTGTCAGCAGAAAATCTCAGCCTGAAGTTACACTGCTTTTTAATTTAATAATTTTGCTGTAATCCAGTTAAATAGGGCAGTGTAGCAGTGTCCAGGATGTTTTTCTACAAAGCCTGGTAATGATGTCTGTGTTGCTTTGTACATTGTTAATGAGTTTGGGGGGGGTGGGGGGGGGGGGAGGGTGTTGTTTGTTTGTTTGTTTGTTTGTTTGTTTTGCAGAATTCAGCTGAATAATGTATATGACTTGTAGGTGCACAACTAGAATTTTTACAGAAAAGCTGCCAAGCTACAATCACTGCAAATAAACAAACAAACAAACAAACAAACCCCTGGCTTTCTCAGCTTTTTCAATGTATATGTACAGAATAAGAGTTGTCACAGGCATCATTACTGTGCTTAAGAGCAAAGAAAACAAACTCTTTGTACTATACTTTTATTAAATGTCCATTTAGGTGTTATGTTTAAGACAGAGAATGCAGAGAAGTCCTTATTACAGCATTTTTCAGTGCTGTACATAGAAAATAAAGCCTCTCTTCAAGAGTGCACGCATTTGAGATATACTTTAAATCTGTGTTTTCCACACCAATTTTGTTTGAATTTCACTCCACAAATAATGTAGTAGGATTCTTAATGATCCAAGTACATTTTTTAATTATTATTTTTATTCTCTGGTTCTGTTATTACTCCTTTTTTAATTCATTTCTGTATACTCTTCCTATCCCGAATGGCTGCAGTGGCTCCTAGTATTTATTTATTCTTTCTCTTCTCAAAATCTTTTGAATTGTTTTCTCTACATTTTTAACTAGGAAATATTTGGATCTTTTTGACTTCATTTAAAAAAAAAAAAAAAGAAAAAAGAAAGAAAAAGAGAACAAAAATGCTGTTACTATATCTGGTAGGTAGATTAAAACAATTCTAGATTTTAGAAGATTTTGAAGGAAGATATTACAAAGAACAGTGGCTTGTCTGGTTTTTACTGCAGCCAACCTCTGGATCTGTTCAAACTGCTCATATTCCATGGAGGTAGGAAAGATCCAAGAAGGGAAAGACCAAGGAAGGAAAGGATGGCAGGATAAGCTGAAATCTCTGTTACTTGTGTGATTTCTAACATGAATGTTACACATCCACACATTGTACCAGAAGCCTTTATTTATCCTAAATACATGGAAAGTGAACCATCTTTTAAAATCCTGACACATAATCTCAAAAACCTGTGATTGAAAGCCATCAAAACTGAATCTTCATAAGGTTTAAAGTTTCCAAACATCAAATATTTAATACTGAAAGGGACAAATTAGATATACATATATGTGTCTGTGAAATAGGTTTCTAAAATCTTTACATTAAAATCAGGAAACATGAATAAAATTCAGGCAGTGAGGAAAAGGAGAAGGAAAATATTCAAAGAATATGAAGGTGTATGAATCTCAGCCTCAGAACAACCACAGTGCTTATATGAAATGGAGAAAGATATATTTTATAAATTAAAATTAAAATAAAATTTGTATTCAAATGACAAGGATATATATCAACATGGAGGTTGAACTCCTAAGAACAAGTTTTTCTCTGTCTTTTTTTTCTTTCCTGCAAAGCCTTTTGTTTATATAAAAAAATATAAGAGCTAGACTTGATTTATTTTGTGAGATTAATACATTAAAGATGAGAGATCTCTACATATGACCCTACAATCAAGATTTTTTTTTCTCTTAACAACATTATTTAACACTAGAGCAAAGGCAGAGTAACTACAGAAACTCGTGTATGTGAAATTTCATATCCAAACTGGAATAAAAATTGAAACTGCTTATCCTAGGAAAATTAAGGGAAGATAATGAAATTAAATTTTTAAAAAAATCTCCAGAGACCTGGAAAAATTGTCACTTTAAATGACAAACATCTCCAGTAAACATTTAAATCTGTTCAGTAGGGAATTAAAGTGTAGTAGCAGACATAGAAAAAAAAATTAACATAAGTATAAAAGTGAGGCAGGCAACTCAAAGCCTCAAAACATGCCAGGTTTCACCTAAAAATCTCATTAAATACATTGTTAAAATTAGAAATAAAAAAATGCAAATAGGCTTACTATAGGCAGAATATCTGACACCAATCTGAAGATTTTGCATTATTTCATTTTGATATAATGGTTATATATGTAATTTTGATGTAATAGTTTTTATAGGCAGGAATAAAACTATGCATGGGGGGATTTTGTTGTCTTCATCAAATCTTTGGAATACTAATTAGGAGAACATTATTGGCAAAACCAGAAATAAATTGGATTACTTCACAAATGAAGCAATGACTACAAAATAATCATCACCTTAGTTTCAGAAAAGACATCTGAATAATTTTCTTTCAGAATTCACATATTTTCTGGACAGCTTTTTACTTTAGAAGAGTTATAAAGATAATTTTCATTGTGAAGTCATTCACCGTTTGCCTGGAGGAAATCTTTTTTCTCAGCATAGAAACAATCATAGAAGGCAAAATTTACTGTAACTCTGCTTCAAATCCTCCTGGAGTTATGATTTCAGAAATGTTGGTTGTTTGTGGTTTGTTTTAACTGTCACAAAGGAAAAAAGCCAAGGGGTAACCATCCCTTGTGCATTCCTATTTAAAAAAATTATGTCACTATTTTGGTTTTGGTAGTATTATTGCCTACAGTGAAGAAATTGCTAGGAAGAAAACCTGCAGTGTTTTATGATTTCTCTTTAACTTGTTTTCTCTTGCAAAGCTGCTTGCTAAGAAGTACTTCTAAAACAAGACAAAACTGTAAAAGAGCATATTTGGCCACCTTTTTGATCAGCTTGTTCATATCATAGAACTGCTCAAATAACTTGCAAATTCCAAGAGATATAATTTCAGTTTCTGACCAAAAATGGAAAATAGATGGAAATAGAAGGAAATTGAGCTCACAGAGCATTTCTTAAAAGCCAGTTTTCAAAGTATAAAGGAATATATTCCAGCAGAAACTTCAGATGAGCCATCCCATGTATTGTTATTTGACAGCAAGTTTGGATTTTTTCCTGGGGAAATCAAAATATTCTATTTCTTTCTTTTAAAATAAAAAAGGACTGAGTGAATATAAGCAATAAAGTTTTAATTGAGGTTATACTCTACTAGCTTTGAAAAAAACTTTAAGAGCATCAAAATTAATCCTATGCTCTTTGGATGTATGATATGTCAAGGTTTTCTGAGAACAACGTAGTTAATGGTGGTATGCTAGGGAATATGTACAGTTAAAAGCTTATAAAGAAACTTTTCAAAATAATTAAATATTTCACTAAATCAAGCTTTTGCATAGAATTTATTCATAGATAAGAATATACCACTCTAATAGGGGTGCACCATATATAATAAGATATTTATTATACACATAATCTCAATAATAAAGTACCATTATAAAGTTAATGAATATTGGAGTAATGCTTTTGATATTGCAGTTTTTTTCTCCTTTTTTATAAACAAATGGAAACTTGAATATAAAGAAGCTTCAAAATTATTTATTAATGAAACTTTAAATTTTATTTCCAGTAGTGTAAAACACATTATTGTCTAAAGAAATGTTCAATTGGAGAAATACTGGTGACAATTTTAAAGGAGAAAAATCACTAGAGTATTGTGTTTCTAAAGGAAATTACATCAGTCTATCATGGTTAGCCCATACATATACTACAGATGTAGCAATAGTCAGATGTAGTAGCAAGACAGTACAGCTCTACTCAAGTCAATAATGCATCTTTATATGTCAGCAATATCATGTTCATCCACTGAGGTCAACTTCATCCTGTATACTTACCACAGCTATAATGAACTATAAAGTAAATATTAAACTGTTATAATGATGACATACCAAAAGCTCTTGCATATTAATTGACAGTGGCAATAAAATAATAGTTATTTCAGAAGCACAAATTCTCCTGTTACTGGGCTTTTAAATTATATATCAAAATTAATCCTAAGGCTTCACAGTTAACCTTCATTGAGACCTTTTACATGGGTCTGTAGTTATATGACCAGTGTGACAGACCCACCCAGTCTGAGCAAGTGCCTGGTGCTGTGGTTCAGTCCTCACTGACAAGTGGTCCTGACTGAAATCAGCCCTGCTGTGCAAACTGTGAGATCTGTGCCAGTCTGCCTCTTCTCAGGAACTAAGGAATTTGTGACTTAGCAGCAGTCAACAATACGAACTCAAGCTGGGACCACATGGAGCTAAAACTGCTACAGCTGTACCCCTGCACACACACCAAATTGAGGAGATTGACTACCAGACAATCACTTTTATGGTACAAAATCTACAGCCTTTCTGAGCCCATCAAGCTACCCCTGCAGGCAGCAGGCTGCACATTGGTGAACTCCCCTGGACAAGAAACTCAAGGGGCTTCCTTGAGACTGAGAGGCTCCTTACCTGACATCTGATACCACAATGAAGTAAGTCACAGTTTGCATTAAGCCTATGTAGATTGTACAGTGACAGACATTTTTATATGGCCAGACATAAACTTAACTATTAGAAGTGGAGGAAGTAGTAGTGTGACAGCTGTCCAAATCATTGTCTGTCATCATCTAGTTACTGTCTAAATTATAATTTAAATAATTGTCATATTGTGGTTAAATCCTTGTTTGATTAAAAATAAATTATTGCACGATCACCATTTGATTGCCATTTGACTTTCATTGAGCCATTGATTAAATAACATCTGATCATAGTTTGGTCATTAAGACCCTTCTAGGGGACCCCACAACTATGATTTCTCTTAATGATTCAGCTGTGCTCACATAGAAGTTTATACCCAGAATTCTTGCCACAATGTGTAACAGGAGGAAGGGTGGCCTGGGAAAAGCTATGGGAATTGTAAAGAACAAAACCTTTGTCTGCATAACCTGTGTTGAATTTCTTAATGAAGTCAGCACATGGTGTAGTTAATATGGATTAGAAAGAGAGACACAAGAATGCCCACTATTCTGCTGCTTCTAGTGCTGCTCTCAGCCTGCTTCTTTGTGGCAATACTACTAAAACGTGGCACTACACTTCTGGCATCAATAAGCTGATGGACATGAAGTTATATGTTGTCTACGCAAAACTGGTGACAAAAATATTTATCTCTTTATTGTTTGTCCCTTTTAATAAATGGTCCAGTGTTGATGGCTGAGGAAGGAAAAAGGAAAAACTGTTATAATCAATGATCTTTATTGGTAGAGGTAATAAAATTAACTTTATTGCTAACAATAAATCCAGCACCTTAAAAAAATAAACAAACATTAGTTACATTTGAAGGACATTACTTTTTACAGCTATAAATACTTACTCAGTGTATCTTAAAACTCCTGTACCATACACTTCTCTCTGTAAGTGATGAACGTACGATTCAAATTAGTTGCTCAGCAAATGACTAAATCCTCTGAGTACCTGTTTAGAAAGTCCACATCTCCCTCTGTTGGGAGACAACTCATTGCAATCACACAAAACACTATATCCCCATATATAATTGTGTCTTTCCTAAGCTTCAGGTATCTGTATATTCAGATGTATTTACAAAGCTAAACTCCTAAATTTTGTTCCTATTGAATAATTGAATCCTTTTGTGTATTCATTAAGAGACCAACAACTTTGTTGTCCTACATCCAAACCTTTGTGCATGTAACCACTCTTTTCTCAATTGAATATCTACATGCACACCCTTGGATGGAAGTGCTGTCTGTCAGGCAGACTCTCTTTAGTGTTACACACTGAGTCATCCCTGTAGAGCTAGATCCCAGGTATCCCTCCTCCCAATCACTGAATACCTGACATTAAATAGAGCAGAGTGAGCCCTCAGCTGCCCTCCTCCTGCCTTGAGGCTGCAATAAACTCAGCATCTTAATTCAGAAGAGTGAGGAAGAGGATAGGAGGCATCATGTGCTGCTTTTCCTTTCTATGTTTGTCTGTATGGTGCAGATATAATCCTGAATTTAATCCTGACCACCATCCTATGGCCAGAGGGAGGGTCCCCAGCCGCATTAAGCCAAGACTGCAGGAACAAGGGCTCCAATTAGTGCCATTTGATGCCACCCTGGGTCACAATTACAGTTTCTTGGAGTTTAACTCAAATGACAGAAATGGAGAGGCAGCAAGGAAAGCAAAAAGAGTATTCTTAAGCAGGTTTAAACCTTTTTCGGGCTGAGCATTTTGTTGCCAAGGTTAACTCCAACTGTCTAGTGACATCCTTGACTGATAGATGCAGAAAGAAGTTCACAGACCTGAACTTAAAGGTCACAGAAAAATCCTCCAAAATTTGTGTCAAAGTAGCTGACCAAGTAGTTTCAGCTGAAATTATGAATATAAAATTCTTTTAAATTTTATGTTTTTCTAATTCTGACATATTTTGTCATGGAGTATGTACCATAAAACAGAATAAATGAAAACTGCAAAATATTTTCCAGTTTCTTATGGGTGAAAATTAGTAATACCACGTGTGAAATACATCAGGATGACCTACCACAAGGGAAGGGCTAAACCAGGCGCTTTCACAAGGTAAATGCAACAACCACTAAACAAGGAGGAGAAATAGAGGAAGTATTTTCAGGGTTGAATTTGTATCTCCAAATTAAACCAAGTTTTGATACACTGCATGAATGAATCAGCATCATGCTATTGCATATTAAGCCATTGTGGATTTAGATTTATCTCCCGAGGTTTTACCACAATGGATAGACTGCTTACATGTTATATAAGCTGGAGAGGATGCTTGTTTAAATACATTGAGACAGAAAACTCAAGTTCATTTTTTAATAGATATTTAGTTTCTCATCTGTTAGAAATTTTTTTACATCTGAATTTATAGACTAATTAACTTTCCCTAGTGAAATGGATATTTAAATAATCCACAGAACATGACTTATTCAAACTTCACAGTTTCTTCTCTGTTTTATACAGTATTTTTGCATTTATCTTTCTCCAGAAATCTTAGACTATATACATTTACACAGTAACAAACGTTTTTATTTTTTTTTTCCATCTCCTTTTCATTT